>WEIU01001708.1:627692-675476 GCA_013389925.1 Aegithalos caudatus | reverse complement strand
TTTTTTTTTTTTTTCCTCTGTTGGAGGAAACCAGAATTCCATTGTAATACCACAAAGATATTAATTTTATTTTTAAAAAATCTGAATTATGCATTAAAGATTTAGTTCCTGTAGGAGGATCTCTGCAGCCAAAGGAAACAATGCTTTTTATAAAGAACTGTCATTATTATTGACAAGTATGATCTCCAGTTACAATAACCTTTAATAAGGAATAACTCTCTTGCTTGCTTCGATAAAGACCATTTGTGGAATTGCTGATGGCTGTGACATATTGCTACATTTTTGCAATAGCACTTTCATTCTCTATCTGCATATATGCCAGAGAAATGCTGGACGGATTTAAATGCTTGCCCAGCCCTGGTATGATTATTCTGTTATACATTCGCCTTCATCTGAGTTTTTTTTTTTAATACTGTATTCCTTTGAAAATAAGGTACTGATTGGGTTAGAAAAACATCATTATTCCTATCAATAGCACTAACTCACTAATGCTAAACCAAAGAGAATTTCTTGTACTTTGCTTTCCAGATAAGCTGCTGTTTTGATTTCCACTTAGAAAGACTAAAGCCTCTTGCAGGCTCGGAGGCTGCTTGGCTGCCGGCGGCTGTTGCAGTAGCAGAGAAGAGGAAGGTGTGAGAGTGTTCGTGAGGGGGCTTTTTCACTGACGATCCCAGGAACTGCCCCGTTAGTACTGCAGGAGGTAGCCCTTTTCCTTCACACTCTAAATGCAGTCGTAATCAAAGCAATGCCAGGCAGAATGGCTGAGCTGCTGTCCTTTATAAGAACGACCTAAATCCAGCCCTAATCTTGTTCCTGCGCATCCGCCTGAAGTCGCTGCTGGCCCCGTCCTGGCGGCCTAGCGGCTGTGCCGAGCCGGGCTCCCGGCCCACAGCCCACAGCCGCCCGCCTGGGGCCCAGGGCTCCCAGAGACAAACGGGGCACGGCCCGGGGAGCGCCGCAGTGCCGGACCGGGCTCGGCACCGTCGTGTGTCGGGGGAGGAATGGACGTGGTGGGTGTGAGCCTGAGGTCACGTCCCTGCTGCCAGGGGAGAGGCGCCCGTGCTGGTGTCCCCCTCCGCCCTGCTCCTCAGGCTGCTGGAGGATGGAGGCGATGCCCACCGCTCTGCAAGCGGAAGAGCGGTAACCATTAAAATGTCAGAATTGCTCAGGGCAGTGCGTGACTGTAGTATTGATTTCTCTGCTCAGCTGTTTTCCCGTGTCCTCGCCAGAGCCATTTCCCAGTGCTGCAGGAGCTGTGCCAGTGCCCTGACACCCTTCCCACAGCTTGCCCGTGCTGATGCGGAGCTCCACATAGGAATAACTCCAAAATGAGCTGCTTCAGGAGAGGCTGAGGTGCACGTAAGCCAGCAGAGCAAGGGTGTCAGGGCTCTCTTGCCTGCCTTCTTTCACCCACTTGTCATGGGCTAATCAAGCTGTCCTTAATGCCAGCTCGTCCCTAAAACATGCTGGCAAGTGTACAGCCCGCAAAGCCTCTGCGTGGGCTGGCACTGGATACGTGGCTGGCACACTGCTCCTGCTGCAGTTCTGGTCTGTTGCAATGAGGGCTGGAGTCAAGGAGAAATGTGAATGAAGGGGAAAAAAACAAACAGTGTGTGCACTTTGATGCAGTTAATGCTGTGGTCTTTGGCTGGTGCTGTTTGAGATCAGGTAGGACCACTTATCTATGTGGAAAGAACATTACAAGTAGCTTGTTCATGTTCAGCCACCTCTGGTGTGCATGTAGAGGAGTTGTGTGGAATATGTGAATCTCTATATAGTTCATGAGTGTAAATGGCCTNTTTTCTTTTATTTTTCTTTTTCTTTTTTTTTTTTTTCTTCCATTATCTACCTCTCAACCAGCAAACAGCAAAAATATATACAGTAGGAAAAACTGCATTGAGGAAAACCAAATTTGGTCAGGAAACAGTAAGCCTTCACTGTGGTGTTCTGGTCATATCAGCCATATTGATAATCCCAAATGTAATTAGGTAAGAAATGGTGATGGGTCATCATAGTAAAAAAAACATACTGGGGAGATGACTAACAGTGTGACAGACTGCTGAGGTGTCAGATACAGGCATGGCTGGAAGAAATGTCTGTTACATTACCAGTATGAAAATACAAACCAACTCCATTTGTGCTCCTTGCTTGGAGTCAAAGATAATTTTTAATCAGCTGTGTCTGATCATTGAATCTCAGCTGAAGATTCTCTCATTAAGGTGTCCTAGGCTTGGTGGAGGTGCCTGGCTGAAAATATGAAGCCATTCTCCTTTGAGTTCTGGGATTTTGCTTCTACCTCCATACCTACCCAAGCCATGAAAAATGACATCAAAACGTCCAAGCAGATGCTTAGAGAGTGAAATGGGAAGAGTATTCCCATGCTAATACATATTCTGTGGTTTGAAGGACTTTGCCAGATCTCACTGACCTGCTTCAAGTGATAGTATAAAAATGAACTCTTAGTAGAATATGATATTGGAGTGGCTGGTCTGTTTTTGGTGGATCTGTAAAGAAAACTGGTTCTCTCACTGGAGAAAAACCTTCATAATTTCATGCAAACAGCTCAGCTCTTCTTGATTTGTGTTCAGAGGCAATGTTTAAATATGTCAGTCTTGTAGAGTGAGCACCCCTGTCGCCCTGGAGCGTGAATTTGACTTTGCTTTAGAGTCACTTTAATCATGAAATTGCACTAATAATTCTGGGATCTAGTAGCACTTTAAAAAAACATAGCAAGCATTATATCAAGCTTGATACAGAGTCAAATCATGCTTTGAAGCTGTTTCAGTGGTAAGTTGCACAGCATGAAAGCCAGAAGTATCCTCTATCCACCCCCATCTTGGTATTCTCTTGTCATGTTAAAGACTAACATGTGGAAGGGTAAGGGGGCTTAATCTGAAACACCATTCTGTGTAAACAATGACAGGATTAAACAAACAAAAAAAAAAGCCAAGCTGAACTGTCATGGGTGTGTAGTGGCTGCTGCTTTTCACGGATGACTGAAATTATTTGTATAAATTTGCATTTTCCCCTCAGCATCTCTATAAACCTCTGCTCATTTCCATGCAGAGCTATTTGCACGTACAAGCGGATTGGCGTGCGGTGGCACGCGATGCGGTGCCGTGTCACCTGTGGGAGCAGGAACTAGGGTTACAAGGGAAAATCAAGTGTCACCATGTTTGCTCCTTGCACTGGGCTGCCCAGGTGTCAGAGGTGCTTTGAGTCCCTTGTGACTGAAACACAAGAGGGCTGAGCTCTTAGTAATGGAATGATGAAACCCAGAACTCACTTATCTGGTAGCTCCTCAATGAAATATTGATCAGATGGCCCAAGCAGCCTGCTTTGGACTGGTCAGCATTTGGAATGCAGCTGGAGCCTTCTGGGAGAGGATGCTGCTGTCATGGTCCAAATAGGTATTGCTTACACTGACTTCAGGTGTCTGACAGGTTCTGCAGTCCGTGTTCTCACCGACTTGGAGCCTGCATGGAGGGTCCAAATCACTTGTCTAAGAAGCCCCCCTCCTGCTTTTTCTCCAGACTGCTGCTGAGATTAATCCAGTCAGATTGTGTAAATACCTTCTGCTGGGCCCTCTGGTCTCCCCTGAGATGCTCAGGAAAGAGAACTGAGATTTGTTGTTTTAAATTCAAATTATTAAGTATTTGAGCAAAGAATGCAATATGCAATTGAATAAATATTTGGCTTTTCATTGTTGAGGGAGGGGAGGATTTGCTGATGAGTTAGCTATTCACACAATACTATTTTTCCATCAGCATTCCCACTTGGTATTTTTGTTTGTTTTATGCTGTGCAATACTCTGACATGAATTTAAAATGAAGAACAATTTTATGCTTAAAAACAAAACACCAGCTCTTTTAACACAGATTTTCTCTTAGCTGTGATGCTGGCTGGTGTGGGAGAGATAAAGGGCTGCTGCACTGTTTCTAGAATGGGACTTTTTTTGTAATGTAGATTTTGTGCTTTAATGCTTTGTTTATTCTTCCAGTATAACTATATGAAAATACACAGCACCAAGTATTTGAGGAAGAATTCCCACTTTTTCTTTAAAAAAAAAACAACAAATCAAAACAAAGAATCCAAACAAGACCAACAGAAACACTGAAAACACCCAACTCCATAACATTTTGTGAGGATATGAAGATTAAATGTTGGTCATGACTCACATTGCTTGAAAACTGCCAGGTGCTTTATAAAAATGACCTATGGTAGATGTGTGCAAAGCTGTGAAGGGTGTATTTTGCTGTACATGATGCCTTGTAAGCACTGCAGGAATATCAAGGCCAAGAAGAATGGTATTAAAGTGTCTTAAATGCACCCCTTTTGGGGTTGTCAGCCTTTGTCTGTAACTACTATTGCTATTAATCTATTAAGGGAGAACATTTATCTCTGGAAATCAAGATAGCAGCGATTCAACATGGATGGATTAGGTGTTTAGCCTTTTCCCAAGATGATGCTGTTCAAGATAGGCTTCTCTTACAACATATTTGCAAATATGTTGACTCTTTCTGGCTTTAGTGAGTATGACAGCAGATGTTGTTTGACTCTCCTAATTCAAGCAGGGATGTGTGGTTTAGTGTTTGTGTCTCATACTGGGGAATGACTAAGAATTAAAGAATCCTGGTGTAGGGAATGCTATTAAGTAATGATTTTTTCTTGTGTGAATATGAACAAATACATAGGGGCAGGCCACTGTAGCCATGGTCTGCTGTTGTACTTAGCAAAAGGGGAATGGTGATGGGAGATGTTAACGTGACAATAGCAGTTCTGGGTAATAACTTACTGTCATTTCTATTCCCATGTCTTTGTTTTCTCTCTACTTGGAGCTGCCCGCAGAGTGGTGAGTTGAGTGGGGAAAGAAAGAGCCCTGTTGAAATTTGCTCAGCCTAACACATTGCTAAAAAAAAAACAAACCAATAAAAAACTCCAGCCTAATGTGGACTGAACTTCCCATGAAAACTCTGCCTTAATGAGCTGAGACCCCTCAGCCCTGCTTTGTCCCTGTCAGCAGGTGAGAAAGGGCCAAGGTCCCTGGCGCGGGTGCCCTGGCTGTGACCCAGGAGCTCAGGGCCCCGATTAGTTCAGCTCTTGTGCTTTCAGCGGGAATAAGAATGGCAAAACATCTTGTCTGGGGGCCTGGATGTATTCATGCTCCTCGCCTTCAGGTCCGTGCTAGCCCTGGAAGAGCCATTTGTCCAGGAACCAGGGAGAAAAGGCACAGATTTGGGTCTGTCCCAGAGCTGAGATTGAATTGCTCAGAGCAACCATTGCAGTGATATGTCCAAGATACAGATCATATATGATGGTGATAATGAACTGAAAGCTATTTGCAATTCATAATTGGAATTGGGTTTCAGTTATTGGTTAATATTTTGTCAGCACTTTGTGACAATGACTTCTGACAGTGTCCCAGTATTGCTTGTGATGCACTGAATAACTCAAAAGGAAAGCTGATGCTAACTAAGCAGGAGACCATCTGTGTTGTTAATAGTGCAGTGTTATCACACTCGAAACTCATCTTGAATGATGGATAACATGATCACACTAGGCTTGTTTCCTTTTTATTAAAAAAAAAAAGTCAAAATACCAACTACCCCCCAACAATATTATCCTCCCCCCAATCGTATCCTTATCTACCAACTTCTGAGCACACAGGTCAATTTAATTTTGTCAGAGAAGAAAAGGAAAATAAAGGGAATTTTTTTGGTGAGGTCCCTGCAGCTAGAGCAGAGATCCTAATTAACCTTCCAATAGTACAAAGGCTGCAGGAAAAGCACCAGCAGTTTCTAAAGCAGGGGAGGCCCCTCCGCATGGGTATCGTGGCAGGCTAATTGGCAGCCCCAGAGCAGGGATCTGAGCAGAGCATGCATTGCCTCCTGCCCATCTGGTGGAGTGGGGAATGAAGGTAACTCCTGGTACTGAGGGGGAAGGAAGGAAGGAAGGAATATCAGGGCTAGCAGGCCTGTGTGAGCAAAAGGAGCTGCAGATGAGAGGACCATGAGTTCTCTCCTGGCATCCTGTTGCATAATTCCCAGTGCTATTCACCCATACCTGTGAAACCCTACAGCTGTGCTAAAGCCATCATTCCTAGTCTTTCTTGCTCAGTCTCAGCTCCTACAGTGTGATAGCAGGCAGTGGGAACAAAGCCATGTTTGGCGATAAATAGCAGTTCTTAGTGGTTGTTTGCAGGCTCCAGGTCCTTCCTCAAGCTCAGTCAAAGGATGTAGGAGCATGACTGTTGGTACTTTGGCATCCAGAGATGTGTCTATGGAAAATCACATATTTTTTCAAAATGCACTGGATACAGAAGCAGAATATGCTGAGGAAGAGAGTTCTTTACTATTTTTTTCTCTCCTTATCTTTTCCCTTCCTACATTCAAGTACAAACCAGCTCATCCTTGTGCTTTATTGTTCTAAAATGCTATTCTGACCTTTCTGATGATATTGTTAAGAATGAAAATCTGTAGTCTGATATATCGAAGTGCTAATGATGCATTAGGAGTCATAAAACTGTATTAAGTGCATTAAATTTTGAGTAACTCCAGTAAAAGGCGCTGCAAGGGATGGCTAATCACTTTGCATTTGTGAGTTATCTTGGAAGTAAATGACAATATCCAGCTGAATCTGCCCACTGAAATAGCCTAGAAGGAGATGGCATTGCCTCGCAGTGGAAGGTTGGCAATCTGTGCTTGATGAATCTGCTCACACCAAAGTGGCATTGCTCCATGCTTCCAGCAAGCTTGTAATAGATGAATTCATTAATGAGCCCCTGGGTAACTGAGATGACGCTCGGGGGCCAGGGGATATGGGGAAGGATAAACATTGCTGACTCAGTTTCTCTTTCTTATATTATGTATTTTTTCCAAACTGTGCTTAAGTGGTTCCATGTTAAAGTGAGAGTATTAAAGTGCCTTTCTGCATAACTAACAGTAGCAGAGCTATTTGTCTGGGTTTGACCAGCTAGGTTACTTAGGCCTTTTTGTTTCCCTGAGCTTTCTTGACCTGAAAAAATGTTATGATCTTCAGATTTGAAAGACTGACTCTTGGTTAGTTGCTGCTAGATCATGCTGAGTCTTTGTATTTTAGAGAGAGGCTGGGATCAAACCTCCCTTGGGGCCAGCCGAGTGATCCACACTGAGCAGTCGTCATCTTTTGTGTGTATTCAATTAACTGGCTGGTAAAAGTGTGTAGAGACCTCTGAGGGATGATGACAGTATGTGGTCTGGAAAGTTTGGAAATTATTCTAGCTTTAAGAGAAACAGTTTCAGGAGGCTACTTATCTTTTGCAGGCTTGATTATCTTTAATTTTCACTGTCTGAGTAAGTGTAATAAAAAAGGAATTGCAGTTAACTTTAAGCAAGCTTTTGCATTCAGGAATTAAATTTCTGTTTTTCTTTCTTGTAGTGGCTTACTGACAATTGTCTTGCTAATGCATTTAAATTCTGCTCCTTAAAAATTTATTAACTGCTGTATTTGTAGGAGGTCATCAGTTTCACAATATTGTATAAAATTGAAACCAAATCCTCCTGTCTGCAGCTGCAGTGTTAAATAGAGCATCATTGTCATGTGGTGAGCATGGCTGTCAAAACATTTCGGTCAAAATGGGTAACATGAACAGTTCTTCTACATTAAATATTTATAGAAGAAAATGCAAACTCAGAGGGCTGCCAGCAGACAGACATACTGCTTAAATACATTGTTGTGGTGGCAAGGGCATGAATGTTTGCACTGCCACTTTAGGAAGAAGAAGACAGCAACCTGTTTCTCTGTGCTCATGGGCTCAAGGGTGTGCTTTTTCGGCATGTTAACATATACGAAAAGGAACTGGAAATGTAAAACTTTGAAAGGAAAACAATAGCTCTGTACAAGTGATTTGGCTGCCAGTGTCCCCCAAAGTGGTCTGCTCTGCTACAGCAGCCACAGAAGAGCACAGCACAAGCCTCTCTTGCATGCCCAGCCTCAAGGGCCAGCACGTCTTTATTTCAGGTCCCCTGGTGCAAACAGGTGGTGAACTACAAGTGGCGAGATGCTGAGGAGAAAACCATGTAATTAAATCTGGCACTGTAGTATAATAAATCTCCGTTGTACTCTTTAGCTTTCTAGACGCCTTTCAAGCACTACACAATGGCTGTGATTAATGACTGTTGTATTGTCTTAAATAATAAGCCTGAGCCTTTGGATAGGTGACATAATTTAGCCGTAATGAGCGTCAGCTTCACGTGTTTGATCTCAATGCTTTGAATTTCAGTGTCGTTGTTGCCATGTCCTTGAGAGATTGTTTTATGCTGAAGACAACCAGTGAAGGAGGGGGATGGGGAGAAATTTTTATGAGGGTGTGAAGAATCCAACCAAACTGTTGCTCTGAGGACGCTGACTTTCTTGTTGTCTCTTGTTTTTAGATATGTGAGATGAAAGTGATTTGAATTGTTCATAAACCGGACACACTACAATTGAGAGAGGTCTTTTCTTTCATAAAAGTATTCCTTGCTGGGAGGTGTCTGCTGAGAATACCAGTGATGGGTGTTTTCTTTTGTGTGTCAAGATGCACCAGATAGCCATAGCAGGGAAAAGGCTTTCCGATCCTTTCCACATCATCGCCTCGTCCATCACCACCTCAGCAGGCTTCTCTGTTGTTTTCCCTCTTGACTGAAGGCAGCAGTTCTTTGATATGAGCTCCTATTTCTTCACATGGCCTGGATTCAGCAGGCAGACAAGAAAAAACATTATATTTTCTTCCCTGCAGTACCTGTGAAGAGCTTTCCCCATCTCTGTGCTGTGTATCTGCTCAGCACTTCAGCAGAGCTGGAAAGGGAGGGCTGAGAAACTACAAAGCACGTCAGACCTAATTATTCAGCCAGCATAAGGGCCTTTCTTTCCTGCTTGGGATATTCACTTCTGCCTGTGCGGGTAGTTTGACTGACAGAGCGTGCCGATTCCAAAGCCATTGCACTGCGCCATGGCTCAAAATGCCAAATGCTCCGACCCCAAATCCATCCTCCTTCAGGCAGCCTGGCCCCAGAGGGCAGCCCTCACGGCAGGGCTCGACAGTGGAGGGTCAGTGCAGAGTCTCCTCTTTGTCTTTATTTTTGTGGGGATGGTGGGGAAAGGGATTTAAAATCCCTCACCCTTTCCTATTAAGTCTGACTCATTTTGTCTGGTTTAGCGTTGTGGTAGAAAGAAACATAATGGATTTGTTAGGGTCAGTGCTTCACAATGTGATGGTTGACTTTGATGGGCAATAGGGCCTAGTTTGCCACTCCAGACAAAGGATTTGTAGGTCTTGCAGGCTGCCATCTGTTTCTAAAAACAAGTTTTTGTGGAGGAGTGATGCAGCTTGCATGCTGAAAACGTTGGGGTCTTTTCCTTGAGAACTGCTGTGCCCTTATATTTCATCTTTTAATTTCAAAACCAAACATGGTTTACTAATAGCAGGACTCCCTTTTTCCCTCCCTCAGGCAAACTGAACACCCAAATAACATTAGTGATGTGTTGACATCCTCTAAAATATTTGTATTTTAGAATGCATGCACTGATTCCCTAGAGTGGGTTCTATTCTTTTCTTCAGCCCCCACCCAAACTCTGAAATGTAACATCTGGCTCCATTCAGGTTGTTTGCCTTTATTCTGCTGCATAAGCATATAAAACACAGATTGGAGAAGAAATAATGTTAATTTGATTTTTCTCGTACTGATGTTTTGTCTTGTGCTCCCTTTAAAACAACAGAAAAACAGTTGATCATATTCTGCCCCTGTAATCCAGAGTGGAAATTCCTGCTTTCCTGCAGTGAGTCTGTTGCAGTCTCTTAAATAAAGTGGCCAGCTGACCTGTAGGGCTTAGACATGGTGACAGATACAGTCTATTTATGTGCTGTGTGTTAACCTGACTGTTAATGGATTGTTTCTATGTATAACTACTGGAGGAAGCGCAGAGCTGCACAATCCAGGTCTGGAGGGCAGGAAGACATCCTGCTGCAGGACTTAGCAAATAGAACAAGTAAAGCCTCTGCAGTTTTCTTGTTTACAGCTGGAGATGAACAGGATCTCCAGCACTATAAAGAGATCCTGGGTTATGGTCCTGCCCATTTGTTTAGCCCATTACTCTCCTGGTGCAGTCCTTCCTAAAACTCTTACAATGCATTTTTCTTTTTTATTAGGGGGAGTGACTGGTGTGGCTGCTGCAGCTGTGCAGGTACGCAGGAGCATCACTCAAAATGGGGCTGAAAGTGTTGTGTTGTGACAAGTGAGATAATGTGTTGCTGCTGAATGTCATATTAAGACTGTGGTGGCAGCCAAAGGAAACTGGCCCCTTCCCTTTGCCCCCAAACACAGCAGCCCAAGGCGTGCCTCCGCAGACATCCTCTCCTGCAAACCAGCGTTTGCCAGCCACTGGAGAAAGCTGGCAGGCTGCACTGGGACTTGTGCCAAAGTGCTGTGTTTCTGGCTGTTCCTGGAATTAACCTGTTCTCCAAACTTGCTCCCAGCCTTGGCAAGTGGCTTGGTGCTGGGGGCTGGCATGGGAGAGGGGGCCTGCTGGCTTCCGTGACCTGCTGGGCAGAAGGAAACACAGCCATCAGCTGCTGAGCAGCACGACCAGCCCTGCTTACTTGCCCTGGCTTTCCTCACAGCACTGTGCCTGAGCCAGCAGTGAAAAGAGGATTTTTTTTTTGAGGGAATTAAAGGAGCAAAATGACTGTCTTTGATGTGGTGGCCTGGTTCTGTACTGAGCTTTCTGCAGCAGGAGCTGATAGCCTGTCCCTCTGCCAAATTTTCCTCTGAAAGGTGGAAACACTACTGACAAAGACCTGAGGCCCATAAAAGTGGCATTCCTGGTCAATAGGATTAATTTAAATGAGGGGGTACCCAGCTCTTATATGACAATGAGAGCTGATCCATAGTAGGCAGTCTAAACACAGGCTGCTTCTACTGATTCAGGCTCCTAGGTCCTCTACCTGGCTGTTCTGTGGAATTTAAATAGTTTGCCAAGGAAGGCCTTGTTAGGTCCAGCCACATAATCTGTACAGCTTTGGATAGCTGATGCTGATGGTTTTCTTTGGATGATGGTTCAATCATCAAATATTTGTCCCAGGAGTGAGCCCATCCAGCTGAACTCCTTCCAAGCAGCAGAAAAGCTTCTGTCTCTTTTTAGGTGCAGGAGTGCCATAGTGTCAAATCCTAACACCTACATGGAAGCCTTGGAAATAAGCTTGAGGAAGCCCATAATTTTCTTGCAGTTAATTTTAAATTTCCAAAGCTGAGACTTTGTAGACTCTCTCACTAAAATACAGGGTAACACAAGCTTCACAGAAGTTCAGTCATTGGCTAAAGAGGGTCAGATAAAAATTGAAAGGGTTTTGTTTAAGAAAAATTTGCATCAAGTACTTCTAGATAGCAGTGTTATCATTATATCTAAAATGAGTATTGAGTTTGAGAATCCAACATGTTCTTTAGGATCCATTTGTGGACTCCAGGTTTTTTGGCAATGTGTATATACTGCAGCTTTGGAGCTATCAAATTTATTGAAGTGGTAGGTGTATGACCCTTGGCATCTTGTTTGTGTAGTCTTTGTATTTTCTACACCTTAAAAAAAGATAAAAAGGGGGGAGTTGCAGGGAATAAACTTCTGAAGAGTAAGGACAAAAATGGTGGGATTGTCGTTTGTAGAAACAGCAGTTGATTTAGTCAGTTTAGCCAAAGAATCTTTGGCTCTATCAGAAAAGAACTTTTTCTGCTGTACTTAATTGAATTTGCCAAGCTGGAACAAGCCCTGGCATAGCAGTTTGAACCCCTGCCTTTGCCAGTCAGCAGCATTCAGAACTGCAGAGAAGTGATGAAAAATGCTGAGCAAATGCTGTGTGAACTGGAAAGTCAGCACTGAAATGCCTTCTTGACCTGGTGGTGATGGTCATTTCCTCCTTTTGAGTCAATTTGGGACATTTGGCACATGTCCAACACACAAAAATGAATTGTGTTCCGCAGGGATTCTCTTCCCTGCAGAGGTCTGTGTGTGCACTCAGCACCATCCGTGCTCTGGAGAATGCAGCTGATCAGATCAAGCCTCTGTGGAGGAGGAAAACTCAGATTAGTTGAAAGCTGCAAGAGGAAAGCAGGAGTTTTTAGATACTATTACATAGGACCATTACTTTTGTCTGGAAGCATAAGGGTTATAGTGGAGGAGACTAAATGCTAAGTTTAAGTCCTAATGTGGCATTGACTGTAGGTCCTGAGGAGCTTTGTTCTGTCATTCTTGCAGTCTACTGGAAACAAATGTGTTATTTGTACAGGCAAGGAAAGCATTGGCTATGAAAGCTGCAGTCATTTGCACGTACAACTGGATGGTTCTGAAGAGTTCAGTGATGAGTAGTCCCAGCCTGCCTAGTGAGATGGTGGCGAGCTAACATCCTACCAAATTAGTTGTTACTTGCGTCGGGAAGGAGAGGAGTGGTGTGCAAAAGAATGCTTTCCATTTGAGCTCATTTGGATGGAGGACCTGCTGTTTTTGTTTGATAAACTTGATAAACCTTATCTGCTGTAATAGTGATTTCAATTGGAGGAAGATAAATTGAGGTGGAGAAGGAAATTGGAGGGCACAGGCTCAAGCTTGAGCAGGAAGGCTGTTTTAATAACCTTGTCAAATGCTTGTTGCTCTGGTTCAGGGTAAATGCCAATTCTTCAAAGTTCTAAAGGTAAGAAAGGCAGAGACCTCAGTTTTTTGGATATATTTGAATATAATATTTGAATACATTTGAGATGCCTCTGAAAAGCAAGCCCAGCTTCAACCAACAGAGCAAAACAGAAGACTGTGTCACTTCCTTGAGAAAACAGGTAGACTCTGCTGGGTTTGCTTTCCCAGTCCTGGAATGAGAGCTTTTTGCTATCCAAAATGCTAATTCGTGAGACACCCTGACGAAAAGAAGGAATTTAATGCAGTAAGAGGAAGAGTGATGGAGGAGGAGGAGTGATATACTTTATCTGTGATCATGGGTGTGCCCCTGTGGATGTGTGAGATTCCTGCCCTGGATTAAGGGTGGTGGTGTCTGCTTCTTGGACCCAAAGGAAATGGCTTTTAAGTGCATTGAATAGTGTTGGGTGTGTGTGTGTGTGTGTGAAGAATAGAAGGCAATGAGCAGAGTCTTTTTCTAATTTAAGGTAAGTTTCAGTTTTATTTGATGCACTGCACGAAATTAACCCGCATACAAAGTTTGAGGTTAAAATGCACACTAAAGCTGGAATACAGACTACTGTTTGGAAAAGCTAAGTTGAAGAAACTTGTAGAGAACAAGAAGTCTGTAGCCTAAGAAAGAAGAAAAACCCGTAAAAGACCTATAAACGTCTTTAATTTATAAGGCAAGAAAGATTTTCAAACAGAAGTGATGAGTTAGGGTTGCTGAAAGTCAAAGTAAAGATGCACAGTGCCTGGGAAGTTGAGGGCAGTGGTGCCTGTTCTTTCTCCAGATCACAGGGAAGTGTGTGTGTGTGTGTGTGTGTGTGTACAGATGAATGTGCAAATCAAGTTACTCTTTCCCATCACAGAAGAACCCCAAGTAAACCCTGGTTTGTTAGAAAAGGGAGTTTCTGCAGGCTCACAGCTCTCTGAGACCCTTTTCCACTCACTAGATGGCAATTCACTGGATATTTCTGACTGTCCTAAATGAGAGATAATGACCTCAATGGCCAACAGGGACAGCTTCAAGAAGAATCCTGTGACGCCGTAGCATCACAGAGAGACACAACTGAGACGACGAAGTTGGAGCGAGAGAAGAGGAGTTTACTTTTTTGACTTTACCTTATATACATTTCACAGAAAGGGACCACATTGGAAGATAGAGGTTCAACCTCTTCAATTCCACTGGTCTTAGCAAGTGTCCATCAATTGTCCCCCCTACCTGGAGGGAATGTCAACAATAATATTGTTTATAGAAAATTCATGAGAAACTGATTCCCAAATATGTAAACAATCAGAAGGCTAGAATGAACAGCAAAAGAATGAGGTGACAATCCTGGAAACTTGATGGCTTCTTGTGTCCATTTTTTCTGCACCAGATCAGAGAATTGTAGTAATCGTTTGCAGAACATGTCCAGTCAGTGATCTGAGTGAAGGAGCCTGCTTCATTTGGTGCCAGGGCTCTTGCAGTTGAAGAATGTGCAGTGGCACTTTTTTTGGCGGGGGCCAGATGACAACCAATTCTAATGCTTGTTGAAGACCTTCATTATTCCACAGGTCCTAATGTTCCACCAGGAGTGATCTTCTAAATCTCTCCAAACTTTTCACTTATGCTAACAGGAGAAATTTTGACATCTCATTCCCTCACTCTGTCTCTTAGTTCAGTAAGAGAAGTTGTGGAAATGTGAAACAAGAAATCAGTTTTTTTTATGTGTGTCTGTGAATGTTCATGATAAGTCAAGATAATGTTCTTAACTGTCTTAAGGCTCTGAATATAAAATCCATATTTCAAAATCTATGAGGTAAGAAGTAAAAAGATGTAAATGGGAAGTGCTTTTGATAAATGTTTCTAAGAGGATTTGTTGAGATAGATGACATACAGGGATTACCTCATATATATATGTATATATGTGTACTACAAGAGGAACTAATGTTAAACCTCTGACAGACAAAATCACAGTATTTCTTAAATGGGCACAGCATTTACATTTTCTTGTGCTATGGCTCTGATGTGGAGTCATTTCCCCAAGCTTATTCAGAAAGCTGTGGAAGCATGAGCTCAGTTACATCCAAGTTCAGTAAAACATTCAGAGAAATTAGAAGCAATTCATGGCTGACAGCAGTCCTTTTTCCTTTCTCTTTGAAGCTTTCAAGCAGGCTGTGTATTGTCAGCCAAGGTTGATGGTTTTCAGGGCTGCATCACTTTGTCTTTACATTGCAGATACCACACAGTTCTGCAAGGTGATGGATGACTTCTGAAACAGGCTGTGCAAGCTGTCCTGATGTTGGAGCAGTGAGTGGGGACCAAGCTGGCTATTTTGGGGCACTGGTGATAGTTACTGCAACACTGACAAAGCACTGGCTGCAGGAACAGGAGAGTTACAACTGTTCATGGCAAATTCTAGGGAGATGTGTGACTTGATTGTGACTGTCCTGTCTCGTGACACTTAACTGCACAAAAAGACTTAGCCATACTAGCACACTGAAAATCTCATGGGGATCATGGAACAGATTTTGACAATTTTCAAAGTCTTTATGTCCATTCACTGGTGTCTGAAATTCTTTACTTCAAAAACAATTTTCAAAAGAATTTTCGAAATTTCAAGAGTATTAGCAAAAAGGAAGGGTTTATCTTCGGGTCTCTAAGCCTGTTTTGCAAGGAGAGGTGTGGTAGAAGAAGCTTCCAAGGACTTGCTCTGACAGTAGATACCTTTCAGAAGAGAACTCCCATGTGAAATTCATCTTCAAAGTTCTTAACTGAGAAAGGTCTTACCACTCTCCTGGCTGCCTCTTACCTTGCTACATCTCTGAAGAAAGATAGTTTCCTTTTTGACCTACCAATTTAATGCCAGACAACTAATCATAGTTGTGGCCATATGTGTATTGCTGGGTTAAATTCTGTTGGAAGGCTGAATTAAAAACTGAGATGTCTCACTCAAGCAATCCCATGTGTTTATTAAGTAGCTTGAGCTGCATATGCTGTTCTGTGCTGCATATCAATGTCTGCGTAGATTGCCAAAGAGTCAGCCTGATGCCAGAGATGGTTCAGAGTGCTTTCTGTTATCCCCTGATGGTGGTTAATTCTTATGTGGGAATTCCTGTCCTGGTCAGGTGTATTGTCCATCTTGTCTAACAGCTGGGATATGTTGTTGCTGTGGAGTGTGATTCATGGGCCATGTTATGAAATAATTCCCCTGCAGAGAGGACATCTTCATGGTCACCCTTTGGAAAGGCTGATTTCCATACTGATATAGTAGGGAGTTTGTGTGTGTGTGCATGTGCATCCTTCTGCTGAGCTCAATATGCTGTGACAGCAGACTTGGGCAATGGCTTTTCATTTTCTACTAATACCAAAGCAAGGTTTTGTTTTGCTGTCCTCTGTGCACTCAGAGTTCTTCTCTTCGTGATCATCCCCAGCATGCGAAATAATTCAGCTGATGGCTGTATAACTTTGTTCAGTTTATTAGATGGATGGGATTTATCCCCATCACTCTATCTCCTCTCTATTGCAACTTGTAACCTTATTTTAGAAAGTGGTTTAGTCAATTTAGTGGGAGAGGGAAGCAACAGAGCTTGTGATGATATTTTTAGAACTGAGAGAGAAGAGAACGTAGTTATTTGGGTTGCCATGAGGCTGCCACATTCACTTTCTGAATATTCCCAATGCAGGCAGATTTGGCATTTTTGAAGAATATGCTTACTGCTCTTTTACACAATATTACAAAAATGTTCCAGCTCAGGAAATGCTGGACATATCTGGTAGTCTAATAAACTGCAGAGCAGTGTGTGCATTGCCCCAAAAGGGAGTTGGTGTACCTTTGCCCTCTTGGAAACCTGGCTCAAGTGGTACAGCAGTTTCTCAGTGCATGGTTACTCATGCTTAACAAGCCATGGTCCTTCAAACAGAAGCAAGAATGTGAAGAAATAATATATTAAGCAGATTGAACTTCACCACAATCATTGTGTTAATCAAAACCGCCCTCCTCCACAAAACCAGCTGAAACAAAGTAATGGACTCATCATTATGGATTTAATTAATTTCCAAATTATTCCATCAATACATTGATCTTTGATGTATTCATTTTATTCAGTTCATCTGTTATGCAGCTTTTCTCACCAGTCTCAGTCCTTTACAGGAAACAACTTGATATGACAAAACTTAGTTTTTATGAGTGGTTTTTTGCAGGTCTGCTGATGAAGTATACATGTGGTTGTTTACAGACCTCCAGTTTGGGTTTTCCTATAGAAAATTCCTTATAGGGGCTGCAGAAACCTTCTAGGAGGGGCAAAAAGAACCTCTAGGTCCCATTTTATTTGGAGCTTTTGTGTTGTGTTTGGCTGAGGGTTCGGCAGATCTTCACCTCTAAGCACCTGGGAAGAGATTGGCACAGGCTGACAAAGGTTTGGCAGGGTTCCCCTCCAGAGTCTTGTTCCCAGGCTGTGTGCTCTTCCCTGCTCTTCTGCTTTCTAAACAGTATTCCTGAGCTGCCCCTCAAGAGGAGTAATGATACTGAAACACTGCCTTCTCATCAGAATTGGGGTGCAGTATCTGTGGTATTGAGGAAGCAGAAAGTCCTCATGTAAAAACTCTCCTCAAAAGGAGGATATGAAGTAATTTGGTTATTTATGGAAACTTTAAGGTCCCACTGTCTGTGATGGTTGCCTACAGCAAATCCCTTCTGGAAGAAAAGAAGGTGGGTGGGAAATCTCTTTTGAAGTTGTGTGAGCACATGGCATGGCTGGGTCTGGATGCTGTGTATGATTTCTGAGTAGCAGCTCCTGGCCCAATCATCACTGATTAGATTAAGTATCCTTATGATGTAAAACATAAGTTGATGTATCTTTTCAATGTCACCCTGTAGTTTGTTTTCCAAGGCTTCAGTTTACAACCAAAAGGTTTGTCCTTGTAATGTAAGGCCAGTAGTGGCTCTAAGGGGCTGTTTAGAGGAGTCCATTCTCCGAGGGCAGAACAGGTCACTGCTTTGATGTGTCTTGGAGAACTGCAGTATCTGTCTGAATAAAAGGCTTTTGCAGGTTGTAATAAAGTATTTGGTAGGGCTTGGCATAAGGTAATGCAGCACATTGTGAAATATTAATGTAGAATTTAAAATCTTGCTTTAAAAACTTGTTAAACTTTAATTACAACAAACACAGCTGAGCCACCGCATTAAAATGTTAGAACTTGATGTCTCAGTGTGTGAGTTCAAGCAGGCAAAGATCATCCTGAAATATACATGTGAACAGGATTTCCCCTGCCTTTTCTCTTTGGAATAGTAGGGAGGAAGCATCAGAAAGTAAAGTGTGACATCAGCAGTGCCAGTTACAGCAACATGCATGGATTTAATTCACTAGGTTCATATCTAGAAAAAAGCTTTCCCCCAGGAAGTAAAAAACAATTGTTCATCACCTTCTTAATGGGGCTCATAAATCTGTGTGACCTAAGGAAAGCTGCAGAGCTTGAGAGGAACCTTAATTCTGTAATGCAGTTACAGGTTCAACATGAGACTGAAGTCCCTGTACTCCCAGGATTTGTCCTCATGTTTATCTAGCTGAGGATTGGGCCAGGTGTTTCACCTGACAATGCTGAGCTTGTCCCAGTGAGATGAGTGGTGGGGGACTGTGGCAGTACAGTCACCTTACAGGCCATGTCTGTGGCAGTTTTATAAGCTTTCTGGCTTAGCCAGGCATGATGTTTTTCCTTTACTGGAGTTTTGTCAAAGGCTTGGCATCATTTGAAGCACTCCTTACTCCTTAATGAGGGGCTGTGAGTAGTGATTGTCTTGGCAGTGCTTTGGAGCACCTCGTTTTCAGCTGGGTGATCCATACGGAGAGCGCAAGCCCTCTCTAAGAGGGGCTTTTGTTCTTGGTTGCAGCAATTGTTCAATAATGAATAATTTTTTTAGAAAACAGGAAAATGTCCCAAGCTTGTCACAGGAATGGCTGTTCTAAAGCAGTGAAGGGCCTCAGGCTCTTCAGGTGCAGGTTTCTCTCACCGTAGTATTGCCTTGGTATAAATTATAAAAGCAATTACGTCTAACAACAGCGTATGGCTGGACTGCCCTGCGGTGTATGGGAGAGTGGGAGGGAGGGGAGAAATGAACAGTGTCCTCCTAAGAGGGAGTTGCTGGCTACACACTTCGAAAACCCCACAATTTCTCCTCTATAAGACAGCTTTTGGTAAGTTAGCTACAGGAACCTTTTTTCAAAACTAATGTTTATCATCATTCCACATTTCAGGTTGGCTTTTACTTATTTCATTCTTACCTTCCTTTCTTTCGTGTCCTAGCAGTTTTCTTTTGCAAATTTGGCACTTCAAGTTTTAGAGAGCATGCCTGTCTTTTGTTTCCACTTTTTGAACCAATGCTTAGTGAAATCCTTTTTCCTTTAAATAAATTTCCATGCTTGAGAAATTTAAAACTTTTTTTGCCTGAAAAACCAGAGACAGTTTCCCTGAACTGTTTAAAGCTGGTGTTGCTTGCTTTCTTTTCTTCATATCCTCCCCATCCTCCAGGTGTCTTTTTAACAGAAGAAGCTGAAAACACCTCCAAGGTATCACAGCCTCCCATATCAGAATTAATGTGCAGATGTTAAACATGAAAATTTTATCTGTGGATCTGAACACAGTATAATTTACCACCTGTAAACAAACCAGGGACAAGGCTTTGCAATAACAGTGAGACNAAAAAAAAAAAAAAAGGTGGAAACCTGGAATAGGGATGTCCAAGATCTTTTTGTAGCACTTATAACAAAGTGAATTGACTCAGTTTTACAGGTGTTTAGAGTAAGGACACAGGAAATAGAAAACTTTGATTTGTCTCTTAAAATAAAACCAAAATGAACTATAAGCACAGCTTGTGGTACCTATTCCTATTTATAGCCAGTACAAACCTTCTTGATAGACCACCTGTAGTCTTCTGACAACAGACCAGCCAGTAAAGGCTCCTGGTTCTGGGTTGCATGTGAAGAGCTTCCTGTGACATGAGCCTATGTTTTATTTGGTTTCTCTAATGCTACAAAGATCATAGTTCTGAAGTTCTGATTAGAGATGGCCAATATTATACGAGAGAACATAAAAATACTGGAAGTTTTCCACGTTATTTACCACATCAGCTGTACTTTTGCAGGGATCCATGGGGATTCCAGCACTCCTGAAAATTTGATTGCTACAGGCAAAGCAGAGAGCGGCCTGTGGGAACGAAGTCTCAGCATTAGCTAAAAGTGAATTTGTGCAAGACAGACTGAAGAGTGTCTTTGAGCAGCAGCAATAGATAGAAAATTGTAAATAAGCCAGTGAAATGGTAATGAGTAAAGTTGTGAGAAAAAGTATGTGGATATGTCTGATCCTTGCTAAGTACTTGACAAGAGATGCTTAGACATCCCTGAGAACAGAATATTCATTTCTTCCTGCCTCTTCCCCAGCCAGAGCCTGTAGAGCAGGAGCAGGGATAAGAAATTAAGCAGACTATTGCAGCCACTTTAAGGACAGCAAATCCTGTTGCCTCAAAGGAAGCTTCTGTAACCATCTACATACATTTTGTATTCTGTTTCATCTCTCATGTGGTCTCTCTCTCTTGCAGAGATCATGTAATTTTTGTAACTGCTCTAAAAATGTCGATACTCTTTCTGAATTGAGGCAGCAAATTAAACAGATAAGTACCAAAGGATTAGTTACTTTTTCTTCAGATTCTGGATGTATTAATATTTAAAAGTTACTTTATTCACTAATTTATAAAAAATGGACATTATGCTTTCCCAGAATGCACAGGCCTGTCCTGTGTAGTGAATACAACATGAACATGTTCCCATCTGTTTTCTTGTTCAGTTGTTTATTGTGATACAGTGTTTTAAACAGCTGTTGCTGAATAATTGAATGTGTCTCCAACTCGGTTTTCAAATGAGTCTTACTGCTAATGTGTGAAAAGTAACAGATGCTTCAGTATAGAGGCTATCTAAAATTCTTTAGGAAAAAGTGCATAGATACCAGGCACCAAGGTAGACCTTTTTGTTTCATAATTTATTTATTTTACCTACGTTCCCTTATTTGTGTTCCATTTAACATCCCCATGTCCTTGGGCTATATATTTGGTTGGCTTGGTTCCTGTGGCTTTCTTTTAAGATAGCTAACTTCTGTTTTTTCATATTTCCCAAAGGAAAGATGATGTGCCAGAACTGTGTCATATTTTACTTTGAAAGATTAAGTAAAATTTAGAATACTCAATTCACATGTCTGGGTGAATGTTGCAGTGAGGCTGTCGTGTTACTGAGGACAGTCATTGTTCATCCAGTTGTCTTGCTATGGTGTGTTACACAAAAAACCAGCTACAGGAAACATATGGTGTCAGTTTTAGTGTGTTAATTAATGATTTGTATTCTTAACCTGTTTATTGAGCCCGATTTTTAGTAACCTCCATCAGTAGGGGTGGTTTGTTCTATTTATTGGTGGGGCACTGCGCCTGTTTACAACACAGATGTCTGTCTCCTGCAATAGAAATTGAGCTTTTTTTAGAGCCATTTGAACATTTTTAATATTCAAGCCCACTGCAGCCTCATAACTTAACCTACCAGCTGAAGTGAAGGCTTTCAAATGAGACTCTTCACTGCCGTTCCTATGGTTACACTGGAACAGAAACCTGCTAAATAGGAGCCAGAAGGGCAGACAAAATCTAGTAGCAGTTGCTGTCATTATTGCAAGTTTATAATTTCCAACTTAATTCATTTTCTGTGCAGTATTTTCTTTTTAAGTGGAGGTGTATCTTTGTGAGGATTAGTGACTGGTGGTGGAAAATAGTAGCTAAAAGATGATGGAAACATACTCCTGGAAACAGGTTTTTGTTCTGCTTGCAAGGGGGTTTACATTTTCCCCCTTTACCCACACCGACGCCCACACCAGGCCCTGCTTGCTGCCCTCATGGTGCCACTCCTGGCCCCAGGGCTCTCCAAGGCCTTCTCCAGGGCCACCTTCCCGCGGCCTTCCAGTCCCCCCCGCACCAGGCCCAGCGGAGTCCTGCACAGGGGCTGTGTCCAAGGGCCTACAGGGACAGCACGGGGGCCAGTGGCTTCCCCCTGGCAGAGGGCAGGCTCAGGCTGGAGATGTGGAAGGAATTCCTGCCTCTGAGGCTCGTGAAAGTGCAGTTTGTAACCAGAGCATGGGCAGGTATTAGAAGAAAGTTAGAAAAGTTAGATGATGGGCAAGAAAAGGGTCTTAATGAACTACTGAGAGAGACACAAAAAGTGTATTTAAGGAGAGAAGAAGAAAAGACTAAGGCAAAGGCAAAGGTTATGATAGTAGTTGCTAGAGAGAGTGTAGGAACTGGGAAGGACAAGTCAAAAGAAGATGAACCAAAAGGGGGAGTGGAAATAAAGAGAGAACCAGAAAAAGGGAAGAAGTCACCATGGGCACATGTAATCTGTTATTATTGTCAAGAAAAGGTCCACAGACAGAGATTTTGTGAAAAGCGACAAATAGATGAAGCAATAGCAAGGGAACAAGACACCCTAGAAAGGATTCTCAGGGGAGATGATTAGGGGTGTCAGGGGCTCTATGCTCAGGGGGATGGAATTGAGCACCAATCAGAGGCCCTGGTAAAATTAGGAACTGGCTACCAGAGCAAGGAATATGAATTCCTAGTCCACACTGGAGAAAATAGGTTGAGTGTTTCAAAGCTTCCAAAAAGTTGTAAATGAAGTAACCAAAAGTGTAAAGTAAAAGCTGCTAAAAGTGACCCATTTGATGTGTTAATCATAGAACAAGTACACATGAGAGGAAGTTTTAGGGAAGGATGTGTGGACATGTTACATATGCCCAATTTAGAGAGTAATCTTTTAGGCAAAGATCTGCAAATACAGTTAAACACAGGTGTAGTGCCAGAAGAAGGGCGTGTGGTAGTAAGAATGATGGTACTAAGACCAAGAGGATGAAGGAGAAATAGACCCAAAAGTGTGGACAGAAAGAGGAGGCCATGGATTATTAAGCATTCCCCCTATAGAAATCAAGATGAAATCAAATATACCACCAATAAGAGTAAAACAATATCCTATCTCAGCAGAAGGAACACAAGGACTAACTCCAGTAATTAAAGAATTAATTAAAGATGGGATTTTAGAACCATGCATGTCTCCTCACAGTTCTCCAGTACTGCAAGTAAAAAAGCCAGATGGTACCTATAAATTGGTACAAGATCTAAGAGAAGTAACTAAGCAAACCATCACTCATTACCCAGTGGTAACTAATCCTTACACCGTATTGAGTAAAGTACCAATTGAACCATGCATGGTTCAGTGTTATTGATTTGAAACATGCTTTTTGGACTTGCCCTCTAGAAAAAGAAAGTCAGGGTTGGTTTGCCTTTGAATGGCAAGATGAGAGCACAGGAAGAAAACAGCAATTACAGTGGACCTGGGTCACGGTCACTGAAGGATCACTGGACAAGGATTTACTGAATCTCCAAATTTGTTTGACCAAGCTCTAGAAGAAACAATGCAAGTTTTTGGAGAAGTACAGATTCTACAGTATGTAGACAATTAGTTGGTTTCAGGAATATTAAAATCTGAAGTAAGATACTTAGGACANGCCCTGTGCCCTCCCGCCCCGACGCCCACACCAGGCCCTGCTTGCTGCCCTCATGGTGCCACTCCTGGCCCCAGGGCTCTCCAAGGCCTTCTCCGGGGCCGCCTTTGCGCGGCCTTCCAGTCCCCCCCGCACCAGGCCCAGCGGAGTCCTGCACAGGGGCTGTGTCCAAGGGCCTGCAGGGACAGCACGGGGGCCAGTGGCTTCCCCCTGGCAGAGGGCAGGCTCAGGCTGGAGATGTGGAAGGAATTCCTGCCTCTGAGGCTCGTGAAAGTGCAGTTTGTAACCAGAGCATGGGCAGGTATTAGAAGAAAGTTAGAAAAGTTAGATGATGGGCAAGAAAAGGGTCTTAATGAACTACTGAGAGAGACACAAAAAGTGTATTTAAGGAGAGAAGAAGAAAAGACTAAGGCAAAGGCAAAGGTTATGATAGTAGTTGCTAGAGAGAGTGTAGGAACTGGGAAGGACAAGTCAAAAGAAGATGAACCAAAAGGGGGAGTGGAAATAAANAGAAAGTTAGAAAAGTTAGATGATGGGCAAGAAAAGGGTCTTAATGAACTACTGAGAGAGACACAAAAAGTGTATTTAAGGAGAGAAGAAGAAAAGACTAAGGCAAAGGCAAAGGTTATGATAGTAGTTGCTAGAGAGAGTGTAGGAACTGGGAAGGACAAGTCAAAAGAAGATGAACCAAAAGGGGGAGTGGAAATAAAGAGAGAACCAGAAAAAGGGAAGAAGTCACCATGGGCACATGTAATCTGTTATTATTGTCAAGAAAAGGTCCACAGACAGAGATTTTGTGAAAAGCGACAAATAGATGAAGCAATAGCAAGGGAACAAGACACCCTAGAAAGGATTCTCAGGGGAGATGATTAGGGGTGTCAGGGGCTCTATGCTCAGGGGGATGGAATTGAGCACCAATCAGAGGCCCTGGTAAAATTAGGAACTGGCTACCAGAGCAAGGAATATGAATTCCTAGTCCACACTGGAGAAAATAGGTTGAGTGTTTCAAAGCTTCCAAAAAGTTGTAAATGAAGTAACCAAAAGTGTAAAGTAAAAGCTGCTAAAAGTGACCCATTTGATGTGTTAATCATAGAACAAGTACACATGAGAGGAAGTTTTAGGGAAGGATGTGTGGACATGTTACATATGCCCAATTTAGAGAGTAATCTTTTAGGCAAAGATCTGCAAATACAGTTAAACACAGGTGTAGTGCCAGAAGAAGGGCGTGTGGTAGTAAGAATGATGGTACTAAGACCAAGAGGATGAAGGAGAAATAGACCCAAAAGTGTGGACAGAAAGAGGAGGCCATGGATTATTAAGCATTCCCCCTATAGAAATCAAGATGAAATCAAATATACCACCAATAAGAGTAAAACAATATCCTATCTCAGCAGAAGGAACACAAGGACTAACTCCAGTAATTAAAGAATTAATTAAAGATGGGATTTTAGAACCATGCATGTCTCCTCACAGTTCTCCAGTACTGCAAGTAAAAAAGCCAGATGGTACCTATAAATTGGTACAAGATCTAAGAGAAGTAACTAAGCAAACCATCACTCATTACCCAGTGGTAACTAATCCTTACACCGTATTGAGTAAAGTACCAATTGAACCATGCATGGTTCAGTGTTATTGATTTGAAACATGCTTTTTGGACTTGCCCTCTAGAAAAAGAAAGTCAGGGTTGGTTTGCCTTTGAATGGCAAGATGAGAGCACAGGAAGAAAACAGCAATTACAGTGGACCTGGGTCACGGTCACTGAAGGATCACTGGACAAGGATTTACTGAATCTCCAAATTTGTTTGACCAAGCTCTAGAAGAAACAATGCAAGTTTTTGGAGAAGTACAGATTCTACAGTATGTAGACAATTAGTTGGTTTCAGGAATATTAAAATCTGAAGTAAGATACTTAGGACATTTAATTGGAAAAGGTTATAAAAAGCTAGATGCAGGTCGTATACAAGGTATTTTATTGTTACCAGCATCAAAAACTAAGACAAATGTGAGAAAATTATTGGGAGTAATTGGAGATTGTAAAATGTGGATTGATGAACACACCAAGTTGGTCAAATTTCTTTATGAGAAATTAGTAGGAAGTGAGCCTATATGTTGGGATGAAGAAGATGAAGAGAAGCTGAGAAAATTAAAAGAGAAATTAGTAACAGCTCCAGTATTAAGTTTACCAGATTTAGAGAAGTTGTTTGAAGTGTATGTGAATGAAGAGGAAGGAATGGCTTATGGAGTTTTAGCACAAGAACGGTGTGGAGTCAGGAAATCAATTGCACATATATCTAAGTTGTTAGACCCAGCTGTTAGAGGATGGCCAACTTGTCCCCAGGTGGTGGCTGTTACTGTAATTTTAGCAGAAGAGAGCTATACCTTAACATTTGGAAACAAAATTAAAGTGTACACTCCACATGACCTCAAAGCCATATTGAGGAGACCGTTGACTGCTAAAATATGAATTAATTTTAAATAACATTGAAAATCTGGAATTGGCTACTACAAGAGTTCAAAATCCTGCCCAGTTTTTGCGTGGAGTACCAGAGGAAGAATTAGAACATTGGTGTCTTGAATCCATTGATTTACAAACAAAAGTTAGAGAAGATCTATTAGACCACCCCTTAGCTGATGGGAAAGTTCTCCTCCGAGATGGTTCGTCGAGAATAATAGAAGGAAAATGGACGTCAGGTTATGCAATAATTAATGGAAAAGATGTGACAGTAATAGAAAAAGGAAAAGTCCCAGAAAAATGGTCAGCACAATGTTGTGAGATCTATGCATTGTTAAGAGGTCTACAACGGCTTAATCATAAAAGAGGAACCATTTATGCGGATTCCAATTATGCTTATGGGGTGGTACATACCTTTGGGAAGATATGGATAGAGAGAGGATTTGTAAACTCAAAGGGGAAAACATTAATCTATGGACGTTTAATTAAAGAAGTGTTAGAAGCCTTAAAAGGTCCCTCAGAAATAGCAGTGGTTCTTGTCAGAGGATGTCAAAGAGGAACCTCAATGGAAGTTAAAGGAAACAACTTAGCAGACCAAGTAGCAAAAAAAGCTGCTCCAGAAGACAGCGAAAAGATTCTTCAGGGAATAGGTCTAGGGGACAGAGATGATAAAGAAGTTCCAGTCTTCAGTGAAAAAGAACAAGAGGAAATACAGAAACATGGGGCTGCTAAGAATGAAAGGGGAGAATGCCAGATAGAAGACAAGTGTTAAATAAAGTACTAATTAGAAAAATACTAGAGAACCTTCATGCTTCAACCCCCTGGGGAACCCAAGCACTTTATGATCATGAGAACCTGTGTGTGTATCGGGGCATTTGAAATTGCAAAAGACATACCTACAGAACGTATAATTGGCCAGTGGATAAATAAAAAGGTAATGCAGAAAACGTCCATGGGAGGAAGAGAATTAGCAAAAAGGCCATTTCAAAACATCCAAATAAACTTTACAGAATTGCCCCAAATACAAAGATTCAAATATTTATTAGTCATAGTGGATCATTTAACCCACTGGGTAGAAGCATATCCAACAACAGAGGCAACAGCAGAAGTAGTTAGTAAAATCCTATATAGAACAAGTAGTACCAAGATATGGAGTAGTAAATACTATTGACTCAGAGGTCCACACTTTGTGTGCAGTTCTGAGAGACAGATCCTGTGTTATCAGTAGGTGATTTGCATGGGAACTGTGAGCCAGCATCAATGTACACCTTCCTATCAGATGCTGGGAGTAATAAATGGTATGTTAACTGCTATTTTGTGTAAAGAATACATATTTAAACCAAACAACCATCAGTTCCTTGAGTGCTGGAACAAATGGGGCCCAGGTCTCCTGTGGATTTGCCTTGTACATGATTGATTTTTGCCATCTGAGAATGAGCACAAGCATTTCCTCGCAGCTGGGGCATTTTGTGGAATTTCCCTGGTGTCGCATCTCCTGGGGGAAAGCACACACGGCGCTGCTGGTGGGAGCTTTGGTATCCTCCTCCCTCTCTCATTCCCACCCTACACCCACCTTTGGACTGCAGCAGAGTGATCTCCCCAGTTTCACTTTGTGTTCAAAAGCTTTGCCCTTGTGAAAACATCCCCAAGCCTGCAGCATGAGTGCAGGGCAAGTCACCTTTTGTATTGCAAAAAACCCAGGGTAATTAGACATTCATGTAAATAGCAGTTGAGGACACATTAAAACAAAACAATGTTTATTCCAGCTTCTCTCTGGATGCCTGAGTTTGCCTTGCTTTTTACATTATTGCGAAGGGTGGTTAGAAGATCATTGCAAATGAGGAGCAAAAAAATCTGATTATAATCACATAATGCAAGCTTTCCTGCTCAGCTCTTTAGTGCAGTTTGTGACTCAGGTCATGTGTGAGTAAGGAAATATGGAGTTTTTTTAGGAGGGACTGAAGGGTAGGCAGCAGGACTACAAATTGGGAATTGGGCTCTGCTTCCTGTTCTGAATAATTTCAAGGTGTATCACATCGTGTGGTGCCTACTGAGGGTAATCCATGCTTTTGTAGCAATAGCAATGTGTCAGGAACACCTGGGGCCATGGGGGCAGGACCAGCAACCAGGTGTTGGGGTGTTGGGAGGGAGTGCAGCAGGACAGCTGTAGCAATATACACCTGTCTGGCAGTCAGGCTTTGTGAGTGCTTTTGGTTGTGGACTCTGCTCTCTGAGTAACCCACGGCTCTGGCCTGTGCTATTACCTGGCACCAGGGTTGGGGTTCTCTCAGCTCCTGCCCTGTGGCTGCCAGGGAGCCAGCCTGGCTGTGTCCTGCCTTGCAGAGCCTGGGGACAGCCACCTCAGGGCTGTGCTCATTTCTCCATAATATCCAGAGGAGGGAGAGTTTCATGTAGTGATGATGCTCTGGTGCTGTCATTTCTGGGATAGCCACCCCAAAGAAAGACAGTATCTTATGTCCAGTGCTTGACCTGAAACCTTTTCTAATGGGAAGCAGCTTGAGGTCAACATTGAAGATACTTTGTTTTAAATTTATTTTATTAAATAAATCACGAGGTTGAAATGCAGACAAAAGAGTTGCAAAGTTGAGAAAAACAAGTGAACAGGGATGAAAGGAAAACCAGAGCTGAGCTCTGTTGGACACCTTCTGCTTAGCCAAACAGCTGACTAGACCTCCCTGCTTTGGAGGTCCTTGTATCTCTCTAAGCCATCTCCCCAAGAATCAGCCAGCTGTGTGCTGCTCTGCTACCTGACTAAGCCTTATGTCGTAAAGGGCTGATGGCAAATGACTACAACTTTCCATATCAAATCTTGTAAACCTATATGAGGTGTAACAGCGATCACTGCACCTTGCATGCTTCACTCAAGACCAGCAAAGGCTCTACTCAGTCACTGGAGGTGATGACCATTTAAAGGTAACTTGTGTCACTTGGTCACAGGGAATAGTGTAGCAAAGGGATAACCACAAACTCGCTGAGTGCCTGTTGTCTGAGGGGTGATGGGTGGATGAATGCACTGCTTGTCCTCTGCTGGATCTGAGACTTCTGCTAAGCTTCATCTGTAACTATGTTTTAGCAGAAGTGACTTCCCAGCACTGGTGCAGTAATAACTCTGCCATGGTAAATTTACTGAACTGTTTATTGACGGTTGCTGACTGCTAAAAGACCTTTCTGCCCTGTCTGCTACTTTCAGGGAAGTGAAACTACTGTTCCAGAAACTGGTGGTTTATTGGTGCTCATCTTCAGATGCTTAAAATCTTCAGTCTTTGATACAGTTTTATTTGTGCAGACACAGCAAGTCTTGGAGGTAAAATGGGGAACTTCAGAAAGACTGTTAACTGCATGAATAAATTCTGAATTTAAAATTAGTAACTGTTCTGTCTTGTCGATATATAGACATATAAAAGTTCACTTTGTACCTCCCCTCCCCTTCTGTGTGTGCATTTTTGTCTTTTAAGAAAGTTCTTTTTTTTTTCCTTTTCAACATTTTCAGTAGGACTGGCTTTTTGCTTTTCCCTCTGTTTAAAAGCTATTGATCAGCTGATAAGGAAAGAAATTGTTGTTGTGACCTGAGTCTGCTTTCTGCATGGCCAGGTCCTTCTGCGCAGTTCCCCAAATGACTTTAAATGCAAAGTTCCTTTGGTCTCCACCACTACTTTTTAAAATTTTTTATTAGTTCTTTTTTTTAACAAAAGATGGCATACTGCTTTTTTGGAGTGTTGTAGGTGACATATGAAGTAAACCTAAAATGAGGAGTATCTTTCTTTAGATGCCTTTAGTTGCTGGGATCTCCTTTGATGGCTAGACACACCACTTGAGAGATACCACACAGAGCCTTCTGTTAAATGAAGGCTGGTTAGGAGGTTCCCAGTGCTTGTGAAGCTGGGATGGGAGCAGACCCCAAATGTATTCACAGATTGACTGAAAATAGAGCTGGGTAATGGCTGGGATTCTTCTTGCATGTCTACTTTCAGTGTACTAATGGTGCATTTCGTTTGTTGTGCAGCAAGCCATTTTTTGTTGATATCACCTCTTTTGGGAAGTGGGAGAGGGAAATTTAGGGACAGTCTCTCCTCACTCTAGCAAGCAAGAAATTGAACACATTTTTCATCCCTGAAGGCATGTGTTCTACCTCTTATTCAGTGTTAGAGCAGCCCCTTATAAAGAAGTTTGTCATGGTTTAGTCCCAGCCAGCAACTCAGCCCCACACAGCTGCTCGCTCGCTTTCCCCTGGTGGAATGGGGGAGAAAATTAGAAGAGTAGAAATGGGAAAATGAGGGTTGAGATAGACAGTTTAATAGGTACACTAAAAACAGCCTGTGCAAGCAAAGCCAAAAAAAAGGGAATTCATTCGCTGCTTCCCATGGACAAGCAGGTGTTCAACCTTCCCCAGGACAGCAGGGCTCCAGCACATGTTATGGTGACTTGGGAAGACAAATCCAAGCCTCATAGCTCACTGCTGTGAGGAAAATTAACTCTACCCCAGCCAAAACCATCACAAAGCTGTAGCTGCATTTTGTGAGGACGCTTGTAAGACACTTGAAGATTTTTTGTCTGCTGGATCAGGCTATGCAGGGACTAGAAACCAGAGAAGGTGGTGCTTCAGCTGTAGCTGATATGGGCAGGAGCCTTGTTTCTGGTAGCTGAGGGAGAAAATGTGGTGGGAAGCAGCATCCTGCAGAGCTGAGGTGCCCAGACCAAAGGAGGGGTTACTTAACAAATCCATAAACCCTCAATCAAGTGAGCAGCCAACCCTGCAACTGCCAAAAGCCAGGCTTTTCTTAAATATAGAAGGAAAATCCTATGGTGCTCTATCCAGTTTTGGATATGGGTTTAAACACTTTTCAAAGACCAGAAAGCTCAGCAGTGTTACTTTTCCATTTAATCAATTTTTTGAAAGCCTGAGTAATACCAGCCTTGCTGACAATAAGTTTGTGCAAGCAGTTCACATGCAGCTTTTCCCTCTGTGCATGAGCTGCCTCCAGGAAGATGCTGGATTCTGTAATTCATGTCAAGAGATCTGTGTACAGTTCTGCAAGCAGGTGATACTCCAGATCAAGTCAATAGATTACTCCTGAGCAGGAAACCTTCCTAATAAGATACCCCTCTGCATTTTAGAAACAAGGGCAGTATGAGGATAGTGGGGTTTATGAAGGCTGGAGAAAAAAAGAGATGGGGAAAAATATACTCCAAGAGAGCATGCACTGTCTCTCTGTCTCTGAAAAAAATCTGAGGGCATTCTGCCTGTAATCTTCCCCACAAAATACCTTTTTAAAATTTCAGCTCTGCCCTTGGTTGGGGGTTTGCTTAACACAAAGTATACACTTCCCCTGTGTCTTCCTTGAGCCCAAGTGATGGGGCCTGACTAAGTTTCATCTCACACCTTCAGAGCCAGGTTGGCATCGCTGGCTTTTAGGATTTGCTCTGTCCTTCTGTCTCATGCTGGGCTAATTTAGCCTCATCTTGGTAAACAAGAAAAGGGTCCTTATTCAACAGATTTGAGCTGGAGTGACTGCAGCTGTCGTCTGGTCTGTTCACAAACCAATTTTGTTCATTCCCTCGCCTGGCAGGAAGCCTGAACCAGAATTTTGTCAGGACTAATCGGCATTAAACCAATGGCAGAGGGGCTGCAGCAGGTTGCTCTGTGGCAAGGCAAGAGCAACAGGGCTGTTTGGGAGGGATTAGCCTAAGTCCTGCTTGGGATGCAGCTGTGCTAGGAAAGGCACTGAAACTGTACAGATTATTTTTCTTGGGCTTTCACAACAAGCAGAAAACTGCCAAAAAAAGTGGCTTCCCGGTGAGAAATCAGCATGATTTACTGTATGTGACCATAGATAAAAAAGCCAGGAGAAGGTGCAGTGTCCATTGCTGTATCCAGGAGATACAAATGATGCCTTTGAGCATTCTGGGCTCTCCTCTCCTGGAGAGGCAGGGCAGCAGACAATGAAATGAGTTCAGCGTGTGGTCTCCAGCCAAGAGATGATGTTAGTGATGCTGCTGCTATTGTTGTGTTATACCATAAAATAGATGTGTTAGTACTAAACAACATGAAGTCTAGGAGGCAGAAATATTTTGAAGAGAAGACCAGAGGCTTGGCATGGGCTGATTCATAGCTCAAGTGCCTCACAGACTGTTTTCATGCCTGGCATTTACCTTGCAGGTTCACAAGTGCCTCCTCGTTTGCACTGCAAGCATTAAATCAGAGAACCTGCCTTACACGGTTTGCTTCAAAGATGCTGAGATATGTCTTACTTTTCTCCCCCCTCCTTACAGCTATTGAATGGTCCTTGCAGTTTTTCATCTCAAAAATTGTTTTTGTCTTGCTCCTGAGCACCATGATTTGGATTTGGAGTCAGCCCTGCTTTAAATAGGGGCATGGAGCAGATAACCTCCAGAGGTCCTTTCTGATCTGTTTTTTCTAATACACTCAATCCTGATCCCCCTGCTTTTACAGGTACATATTTTGGATGATTCTACAGCTGAAATTGTTCAGTCTCCTCTGTGACTCTGTCTGTGTATGTGCTCAGCATTAGTCATCCCATTTCTGCAGCTATAGGAGTTCCTTGGGAACAACCTGAAATGGGCCCATGTATTATCCACAGCAGGCACAGCCATGCTCTGAATGCCTTCTAGGCCTTCTGAACCTCTGCTAAATAAGAGTCTGCCTAAATTTACATGTCAAAACTGTTTTCTTGTAGAAAGCTAAGCCCAAGTGAACTTTTGAACCACATCCCTGCCACATGCTAAGCGTGTTTTTGTTGTTTTGGAAGCTCATTTAGGAGAAGCAAGCAGACCTTCTGGTCTGGGGTGCCCCAATTAATTATAAGCTATGCAACATAAGGAATCCTCCTTCCTAGGGAAACGTCTTTAGCAGCAAACCTGTCTGAGATGAGTGAACTGAGACACAGGAACAGAGCAGCTTTCTGAATGCTTTCATCAGAGAAAAGACTCCTTCAGGTCTCAGTGAAGAAAAAGGAATGAAAGGCCCAGCCTTGCTGTGTGCTTACTGATATATGATATGGTCTCCCTTGGCAGTGTCTGATGGCTTGGAACATTTAGTGGGTGTGAGATTATTCATTAGGCAGAAGAGTATTTGCTACCAGCAGTACCTTCTGGAGCACCATTTTCCTAGAGGAAGGTGAAATGGTTTGGGGCATACCCTTAAGAAGTAAAATCTGAAGAAAAAAAACAACTAAACAAAAAGACCATCAGTTTTCTGAAAACCTGCCATCCAGCTGTGTACTGATAGAATTGGATGGGCTTTGAAAGGAGCCTCCAATGCACATCCTCAAACAGTCACTGAAATGGATGGAAAATATGTTTGAACCTCCCCAATTCTGGTAGTGTTTGGTTGGTGGGGGTTTTTGTTTTTGTTTTGGTTTTGTTTGTTTCTTTGTTTTTCTTGTTGTTTTGATGGGGGGTTGGTTGGTTGGTTTTGTTTGTTTGGTTTTGTTTTTTTACTAGTCCTCGCTGAGAACATCCTGGCTTGCATGGGGGCTGGACTATTTAAATGAGGTAGAGCCAGTAACAGAAACTAGATTTGCTGTAACACAATGCCCCTTTTATCTTCTGTCCTTCAAGACTGGTATTTCTTTTCTAAACAACTTACCACTCTGAGTTTTAGAGTCTCTCTGTTAGTCTGTGGATATTCAAAAATTGCTTTCCCCAATGGTTACACTTGGATTCTGCAGGGACCTATTTTTCATGCCTAATTATAGGCAGTGTGCTCTGCTGATGGCCAGTGGCTTCAGGCTGTTATCCTGAAATTGCCACCACTTGCCATTTCTAATGCAAGAGATGTTTTTTCCTTAATTCAGGGCATTTGACAAGTTTGGGCCCCCTCCCTGTGGGAGTGCAGATGGCAGCTAAAGGGATGCTGGAACGATTTCACTCCTATTTTGGTGGTGACAAACCAGGTTTCAGGAGAGACTGGCAAGACTCTGCAAATGTGTTTGAACTTAACCTGTGTCTCTGACAAATGTGGAAGGGATTTGATGCTCCCTGTGATGGCCAGCGCTGAGGTCAGAGTTCCTGCTTGATTACCTACACTTTCCTGATCGATCATTATGTCCAGGGCTCTCCTGTCCAGATCTCAATGTTGTGCTTTCTGCCTCAGGGCATCCTGTGAGAAGTGCAGAGCTGTTCTTCAATTCTTCATCTTCAAGTAGAAGGTCCCTTCAGGAAAATTGATAGAATGATAGAGTGGTTTGGAAGGGACCTTAAAGATCATCTAATTCCAACCCCCCTGCCATGGACAGGGACATCTTTCACTAGAACAGGTTGCTCAGAGCTCTATGCAACCTGGCCTTGAAGACTTCCAGGAATAGGGCATCCACAATTTCTCTGGGCAACCTATTCTAGTGTCTCACCACCCTCACAGTGAATTTGAGCTGCTGCAGCTCATTTCTCCATATTAAAGACCACATGTGGTTTCAAGTTTTGTATGTGCCCAGTTTGCATAGCCCAGACATTTGAAGAAAGGGACAGCTTGGCCTTGAAATGTCTGGAGGTGCAGCAATTTCCAAGTCCATGATCTGACTTTGGAGTTTTGTTTTCTGTTGAGGATCTTTGCGAAGCTTTGTGTTACTTTTTGTTTGGAATACACAATACTGTAGTTTCCATCCTGAACTATGATCTTTCTTTAAAAAGCACAATTTCCAAAGTATTAAGTAAAAGAAAGGTTAGGGAAAGGGAAAAACTGACTTAGGGTCAGAAGTCAGTGCTTTTGCTTCTACAGGTTAACACGAGGTTGCAATTAAATGCCTTTTCAAAGCAGAAAACAAAGACTTAGGAAACATCAGTTATTTTAGACAATATTGATTTCATGGCTTCTTAGACATGCCCTGACAGTTTAGGGAGATGCAGCAACGTTGTTTGTCTTAGAAAGTGCAAACCTCTCTCAGAGAGTCCACCTGTATGACTGTTGTGGGGTCATGTGAGTCTGTGTGTAATCATTTGGGTAAGGCAATTGCACTTTGATCTAACCTGGAAAGGAAGCTGTACCTGTGTGAGGCTCAGGTTTTGCTGCCTCATCTGCTCAAGATCTCCTCCTGTGGGCTCATCAAAGTCCATCAGCTCTTTAGGCAGGGAGAAAGCAGTGGAGAGGTGGGAAGGTAATGTGGATTAGTGTCTTTAGTGCAGGATTGTCACATCTTCCCCCTTCACTGTAAAATCAAAGTGTTCCTGACTTGAATGAAAACAGGGCTCACTGCTTAACCTGCAGCCTAAAGCAGCTTTGTTGGGAAGCACCAGTGTAAGAAAGGAAGCAGGAAAGGTGAGGAAGATCTCTGGATAAACACAGGAAATAGTTTAGATCTCTGGGATGGGTGGCAGAAGGATGTTTCTTTAAGGGAGGCAAGAATTTGGGAAGGGGTTAACCAGAAAGCACCACCAGAACAGACAGTTCCTCAGGCTGTTTATAAATGGATACTCTGATGCTACAAAATACAGATTCAGGTTGAAGTTTGATATTTCTGCATTAAAATAAGTCATATTCAGGCTGTCATATCAGTATAAACAGAGACTAAACCTTGCTGAATTCAAAGCCTGGGGTGAAGTCCTACTTTAGCAAAGAGCCTTGTTCAGAGGCAAAAGAAGCATGTTTTGGAAGCTTTGTTGTTTTGGCTCATAAATAAGTTTAGCTAGAAGTTTGAATGTTTTGAAATTCTTTCATGACCCTTGAATTTGCAGCTGTAGGATGTATGTGAGTGCTCAGATTCCTTTTATCTCATAAATATATAGTGGTTTTGATTTCAAAAGGGAATTCTCTTCCCCACATGCACCTCCTGTTCTCGTGACAACTTGGAGACCAGCTCCATTGAACTGATTGCCTGTATACATGTGAAGCCCTTGAAATAGTTACTGTAGTCTGTGCTAATCTAATATTAGTGACTCATCTTATAGTCCTTAACAAGAAAGTGTTTTTTCATCCTGATAGTAAAACTACAGAGTTTATTTTAGCAAATATCCAGTAATACAGGTATCCCTGCTTATCTTATTGCAGACATCTGTGTAACTGCTGATTCCTGTATCATTTGTTGTCACAAATACTTTTTTAGTTTGGGTTTTTCTTCTTGTGTGTGCTTCCCATTTAAATATTAAAAAAATTTGCCTCCTTAATGTAAATATTTAATGCAATGCACACAGACCTGTTAACCTTTGCGTTGAGGAGGCATCCATCAGGGATGCTCCTGGTGTATTCTGCAGGTTGCAGAATAAATCACAGCAAACCTGTCAAACCCTGAAGAGGTATGCAAATGTCTGTGTCTCTTTAATCTGACATGTGTGTATCCTGCCTGATTGGAGATGGGAATTTTAATCCCACAGGAGCAATACAGGAACTCCTGATGCTACTGCATCGCTGTGCAGAATTAGGAGCCAGCTGGTGTCCAGCTTTGAGGACTGTCTCTATTGTTGCTCAGGCCATTTTGTGGAAGAGCCCCAGGTGCAGGGGGCAGCTTTTATCCTGGAGCAGAGTATTCCTGCCAGTCCCCTCTCCTTGGAGTCCCTCCTTTGGGGGAGAGGGAGAGTGCACATGTATGTGGTTGTGAATACACTGCACATGTGCTTTCTTACACAGAATGATGATCTTGAGTCGGTGGGCTTATGTTTTATAGGGAATGTTGAATGGGGATTGTTGAAACCCATCCTTAAGCACCCAAAATTAGTCTCTCCTGCCTTGATTTGAAGGAATAACAACTTTTACAAAACAAAATGACAACGCTCTTGTTTTTTCACAACAGGATGGTCACACCATGACACCACTGTTCTCAGTTGTGTTGCTACACCCATACATTTTGTTAATTCTCTCTTTTTTTGCATGTACTGCCTTGCATTTATGAGACCTTCCAGACCATTGTACACTCACAGAAACCATAGGTACTAAAGTGTGTTCAGCTATGGGCCGTGCCTAATCCAGCCATGAGCTGCTCAGTGTGAAATGCTCCGTTTCTAATGTGTAATGTTGTAACAGCTACTGAGGCTCCAAAACAGCATGGTATGGTTTGCCTCATTAGGTGAAGCATTTTATTTAACTCCGTAAAATTCCACTTTATGCCAAAGGAAGGTGTAAAATACTATAATATATGTCATGTAGAAATAACAGAAGTTGTGTGCAATGGCCAGGAGGTTCTGGTGTCTGTTTGAGGTGGCTCTAAAAGCCTTGGTTTTGAAGTAGATCCATAGTTGGTGACAGCTCATGCTTAAATAAAAATTAGAGCAGCAATTATGTGCCTTCTACCTGTGTATTTTTAGCATGCCAATCAACCTGGGATCCAGGCACCCAAAGATTAGTGGATTAGTGGTGAAGAGGTAACATTTGCTTAAATGCCAAGTAATTTTAGGTTTATTTAGATCTCTGTTCTCTGCTGCTTTCATCTCTACTGACAGGGCACTGACTAATAGGTAAGACGTGCACTTTGGTTGAAAGTGGACTTCAATTTCTTACTCTCCTTTCTGTGCGTCTCTCCTCTTTCAGAGTCCCACTGGCTCTCTTCAGCTCGGTTTCAGTCCAGGAATTGCTCCCTGTTCCCTCTTGTGGCTCTCTTGAGTCTTTTTACCTTTAGGGTCTAAAAACATGCCTGAAACATGTGGCATTCTTAAATGGACGTCTACTGATAGAGGGATTTTCACTGGAGTGGCTGTAGAAATGATAGGGGAGACGGGATGAGAGTGGTTTTCATTGCTGGGCTTTGGCAAAGGGGAGACTTGTAAGATACAGAGCCTTTTGCGCTTCTCTGTGTTCTTTAAGAGGTCTTGTTGATGGCAGTGGAAGGTGTATCCTGGGGTTTAAAGCTGGGTTATTGGGAGAAGAAGCAACCCCAAAATACATCTGAGAGAAAATCTGTTAGAGTCCTTGAAGCAGTGTTTTTGAGGCACAAGGGTCAGGACTGCACTTGCAGAATGGCCTTCATTTCCAGATGTCTGTGGGGACCAGTGGGACAAGGGAAGAAAGGATCTGGGGGGCATTTGTGAGCCGTACCCAGAGACAGTTACTTTTACGGCCTTTTTAAGCGACATCCTTCTTTCCACAGATGCTTTGGCACCTAATACAAAGACACCTAATACAAAGTGTTTAGGCAACGCAGAGGATTTTGTCTCTGGCAGTCTTTATAGGGATATGAACTAAATCTAGAGGCATGGTAGAAATGATGCTATGCTTTGAGTTTTCCACTTGGAATCTAGTTTGGATCTAGAAATTAATGTTTGTCCAAGCCTTTGCCTTTGAGTCCTGAAACTTTACAGTGACCTGGTGGTTGGGTCCTGCTGTCAGCTTTCTGTATTTTCAGTAAACTTGGAAACTGGCCACCAAATTGGCAGGAATGATAAAGCATAAATCTGGGGGTTTATGTTTTGTCTGAAATAGAGCTCTGCTGCAATGAGTAAAACCTAAAGCTGTATCTAACTAATCTAACTAGTAAAGATTTACTTCAGTTTTACACAAGCATGAAGAATATTCTTCATGTGACTTGCATGCACAATTACTGTGCACTGATGCACTTAATAATACCTTCTATAAACTCACTGGCATTCTTCAGGTTGTAAATGAAGTTGGTGTCATGTAGAGATGTTCGTGGAGTAGTTACAACTGATCTTTCTTTCAAGATGATGTTTTTTCCTTTTAACAATGTTCTAACACTTCCAGATGACAAAACTCCTAGTTTTTTCTCAAAGCTAACAATAACTGCATCATGCAGCACGTTGTATAAATGCCTCAGTCTGGCATTTGCAGCAATATGCTGATCTCCAGTTTCTGTGGTACAGCTGGGCTGGAGCTGCTGAGAGCAATCTGAAAATTGAAATGGTTTTTCAGGTAGCTCTTAAGTGGAACTAGCAGCTCTTAAGGATGAATATGGCTGTGTGGGCAGCACATCCTTGTCTTTCTGCAGCTCTATTCCTGTTTGCTACCCTTCTCCATCCAGAAGCTCTGGTAACTCCAAGCCTTGCCTGAGGGTTCTTGTGACTTTTCAGTGTGATGAAGGTTTTTTGTCTTTTCTTCTAAAAGGATTCATTTGTTGAAAACTGGTGGAAGACGGGCTCTTGGAGACTGTCATAAGAACAATTCCTTATTGGCAGCAACTTATACAGCAGTTGCTCAAAACTCCCTAAACAAAGTTTGTGCTACACAAGGGAGTGCTTCTACTTTATGCCAATGAAAGAGCTTTGTTGGCTGCAGGGAGAAAAGTTCTTTCTTTGCCTGACCCTTCTCATCAAGACCAGATATTAACTAAGTTTTCATAAAGCTTGGCAGCTGCAGCCTTTGACATGTGACAGTGCCTTCTTGTAACTCTTGTTACAAGACTCAGTACTTGTAAAGGGTGTGCAAAAGAAGTAACTCACTACAGTGGGGAGCCACTTGTGGGCCTGCCCTTTCTAAATCCTCCTTTTGCCCCCCACTAAGAAAGCCAGCTGTGTACATCTCACAGGTGTGGGCCAGCTCTTCCAAGGACTGCAAGGAGGCTGTCCCTTCTCAGGGTGTTTTAAGTATCCATCTTGAGTGCCCGTATTGGTTTATGGACTGTGCTGTTGGAAGAAAAAGAATCTTTCTCAGAAACTGTGGATAGCTTCCTTCTGGTGCCAACAGCATATGGGGAGTGCTGAGTAAAAGCCAACCATAAGTTCCTTGCATACTCTGTGTGCCTCAGCATGTCAAAGGATAGTTCTTGGCAACATCAGCAAGGAAGGGCTTCCTTTATCTGGCGAGATCCCAGCGTAACATTGCTGAGTCCAGGGAACTGAGACCTCAAGCTTGTGTGAGGTGGATAAAAAGAAAGCTAAACCCCTGGGTTCTTTAGCTAGATATTCAAGCTGCAGTGTGGACATCTTCATGCTCTGTTGATGTCAAAGTTGTTTAGTACTGAAAATGGTACAGGCCTAATTGTACTGATTTGCAAGCTGAGCTTATTAGGATGGCAGGAGATGTTATAAAAACGCAGCTTTGGTGAAACTGCTTCTGACTTCAAGTAACAAAACACCTGAAACTGCCATCCTGATGACTGGAGACTAATATGGGTGCATGACAGTGTGTGCATTGCAGAGTGGTTTAGAAAAACCCCTAACTTAATACAGTCCATTTTAAAAGGTAACTGAATGGACTGGAATTATAAAAATAAAGCTGTTTGTTCCTGTCTTTAAAAAGCCCCAAAGCAGTATTTACTGAAAAACTCCCCTTTTCTGCATTGTTGCACACAAACCTAAACAGTAGTAGTACAGGGATTTTTCAGATGACAGGTTCTACTTGTTTGTGGGTTTTGGTGGGTTTTTTTCCTTTCCTTTTCTCCTGAAATACCAACTGTAACAAAGCAGATCTTGGGACAAGACTGTGGTACTACCTCTATCACAGTGGAGTAGGGAGCAAAACCTGTTTTAAGATTAGAGTCAGAAATTATATTGGTGAGGCTATCTCCAAAACCAGTCTGAGAAGGCAACATCATATTCGAACACAGAAATTAGATGCATTTGAACTTGAACCTGTCTCTATAAATAAGTAGAAAGCACAAGGTTGAAAGGTATCTTGTGCAAAAGCCTGACTGGGCATCTTGTCCTGGATTCTGTCTGTGGAGGGAGGTGAGCACATGAAACAAGGAGTGGGAAACTGGCATTGCAGTGGGTAGGAAGCTGTTCAAACTTCACAGGGAATGTGATGACATCTAGAATACCTTCATTTTCTTCATGGTTCAGCCCAAGACTGGAGTAGTCAGGTCCCTGTTGCTCCAAAGCCAGGGATCCCCTTGCTGGACTGGCTTTAGCATCCTGCTGTGTTTAAGGACCCGAGCCAGTGTCTTGTTCCTGCTTGAACATTTGTCACTCTGCCGTCATCAGTGTTCTTTAGGGAACTGAGAACTGCATTTCAAACTCTTAAATTTCATATGGTTAGGTATATTGCTCATGTCCTCTGTAACTAAACAAAAACTTAGCAGGCAGTTTAAGAATAATGACATATGAAACTACAGTTTAAATGAACTTTTAATTGTTGCTCAGGTTGTTTTCTCTATTAATAAAAATGTTCATTCATTCCATATCAGGTGTTCAAAAATACAGCAGATTTGATTGTAAACATGCAACAGAAAAGAAAATATGCCACTTGTATGTGAACAGGATAGGCCAAGGATCTCTGGGGCATGTTTTCCCTAGATTGGGAGCCAATGTTTGTAAAGGCAGTATGAATGCTATGAGTGAATTCTACATCTTGATTTCTAGAGAAAATAGAGGTCCAAAGTACAAACAATTGTCTGTATTTATAAGTACAGGTCTGGTTTTATACCTGCTCCATTGTTTCCTGGTAATGCCTTCAGCCTTTGGAGACAGGTTCCAAGGAAATTGTTTAGGAGCACCATGTTTTGGGTACCTGTTTATTAAATTCCACCTGCTCCACTGCAAAAAGTCGTCCAAACTGACATAATTTAATTTTTTGGAGTTGGCAAGATTATATGCAATTTTGATGTAAAAGGGGTGATGTAATTCATAATTACTCACTAATGTAGTCACATATCTGTGATCTCTTGACAGCTGGAACTTGGGGCAACAAATATCCTTTTTAATAGAATTGTTAAAATACTGCATCTTTTCCAAGTGAAATTTATTTATGGCAATAATAGTGTTTCATTACATTGTGTTTGTGTAAAAAATTAGGCTGTAAAACACAGTGTTCATAGCTCTGTATTTGTATCATTGTTGTCAATTTGACTTCCTGTGCAGGAGTTTTTACTTAACTTTTGTGACTGTTTAGCCATGTGATTGATGATAATAAGTGGTCAAGGTACTGGAACTGGCATCAAACCAGAACCTGTCCTAGAGCATCTGATTATACATTGTTCCATGGGTTGCTCCTTTTCATTCTTTTATTGCAGAGGTGGTGGCTACCTCTGTGAAAGCTCAGTGCCAAATTCCCTTTGAATTAAAATTTCTAGGGGAGAGCTGAAAGGACAGCCTGACAGAGAGACTTGTAAAGGTAGTGTGGATATAAGCCATTAGTAAGAGGCATCACTAGTTTTGACAATTGTTTTGTTTCTTTAATACTTAAGCAACTTCTTACTTCAAATAGCTCAAAATTAGAATGAATTAAGACACATGGGGTAGAAAAACATCATCTTTCAGATTTGCATGTGGGCTGTCTTCAGGTGCCTCCTAAAGAAAAGAGAAAATTATCCTTAAGTAAAAATTCACATCTGAAAACCTCTGTTGAAAGGACTCCTGTGCCCTCTGCCGAGGGTTACCTTCCCAAAAAATCTGGCCTTGGCAGAAGTGTCTGTGTCCTCTACAGTGATGTCTGGATTAACAGCTCAAGTAGGAGGCTGTAGCAGAACTACTCTGAATTTACACCTAGAGAATGAATCACCAGAGAGGTCACTGGTATTGCAGCTTCAACATAGGCACCAGCTCTATAAAAAGAGATTTAACTTGAGGAGGATTGTGTAATGCCTTTGTGTAGTGTGTGAATGCGACTTTTTGACGAAGAAATGCCAAGGCATCTGTGGAAACATTTTTGTTTGTCTGCAGGATATGAGCAAACCAGTTGGAAGAAGCTTCAGTTAGACATGCTAGCAGGAAGCTCCTCCTGTAGAAGTGGTAGCTGTTGCTGGAAGACATTAAAATTGTTCATCCAAGTTCTAAACATAGCTTATTTATTCACATTTTAGTCTAAAAACACCCACTTATGAGACAGAAATTATGAATAAAGCTATTAGGTAACTTCATGTCTGGGTTTTGAAAGGACAGGTATCTGCCAACAAAAGCTGGATGTTCCCTTTGAATAGAGAGTGTAAATCCCTCCCCTCAAATTATTATAATTTTGCAATTAGGGGCTCTCAGGCAAAATTATGGGAATAGGAGTAACAGTCCTTTAATAGGAATATTAAAAATACAAATGTAATAGTACAGAAAAACATGTAAATATTTTTTTTTTTTTTAAAAAAAAGACCCTAGAAACCCCTGACAGAGTCAGGGATGTGACCTGACACCCTGTTGGTCAGGGTGTTAGAAGCAGTCCAGATGAATCGTCTTGGAGTAACACAGGCAGTTCTGTGGAGTAGAGATGGTCCTGTAGAGAGTGCAGCAGCGGCGAGATGGGTCCAGTCTTCCTCAAGGAATCCAGTGGAAAACAGGATGATCTGCTGTTCCTGTCTCCTCTTTTTATCTAGGTAGGGATGCTTGGGTCCCTCCCAGCTGGGCGGAGCATCTCCCAATGGGATGTTGGAATGTGTCAGGTCATTGGTGAGCGTTAATGGCCCATTATCAGAAAATATCAGCTCAAAAACTCATGCTTGGCCATCCCTTTGTTTTGGTTAAGTACCCAGCAATTAATTCCTAGAAAAAATTCAACACAAAAGAAACAATACCCAACCTCCAACATTTCAGTAAATGCAAATGGTGTGCAGTACAGGACTGAAGGTGTAACAACATAGCTAACAGTATTACACTAAATAAAACTTAGTGAGTTTAGTTCAACACTAGCTGAAGCACTGATGTGTTTTTTTTCCCCAGAGTTTCTCAGGCTCTGGAAGGGCTCAATATGTGAACAAAGATGTCTTTCATAATAGGAAAGCTGTAAAGCAGTGTGTTGTTTGAAGTACTGAGAATTTAATCTTGTTACTAATTTTGACAAGTATTTCAACCATGTCTGTCATTGCATTCAACACCTCTATAGTAATCCAGTCATTGAAGGTTTTATTTATCATGTGGATTTACCCTTTGCCAGTAGTGGGGGAAGAGCGATTGTGAGGGGGAATATTTAAGGTCTGCTTCATATTTTTTTCATTCCCCAGTACATGGTATATCTTTTCATCAAGCATTCATACTTGCTTTTTTTTATTTCTGTTTGTTATGTTGTGTAGTCTTGTACCAATATCTGCAAGCAGATCTCCATGGCAAGAGCTCAGACACTGCAGACAAAACCTCAGGTAAAGAGGGGTTAAAGATAAAACAATGATCAGGACCTCTCTATTTCTTTATTTTCAATCTTCTAAATCCTCTTGAATCAAATTAAAGATCACAAATCAAAATCAAAACCCTTGGACTTTTTCATTCTTTTACCTAATTTAAATCAATATCTGGAAGATTTTGTTCTGTTTCTTGAAGCTCTCTTGGCAGATATGGTTCTCCAGCAAAATCCCACTAGTGATCTCAATATATTGTCAATATATTCATGGAGAGGAGACTGTGCTAGATCTCTGTGCTTAATATCTTGCAATGAAGCCTCTGGCAAGAACAATATCTTGCATGAGGCCATTTTAGAGGATACCTATCTGCAAATCTAACAAGGCTTAGTTATGTGGATTTGTGAACAGAGGGGGCTGGAAGGTTCATCTCCACCAATTTCTGCAACAGGGACACAAAGTTTCCTGACACCCCAAGGAATCTTATTTTGCAGTCCAGATTTAAATAGTAATACTGGTGAGGTTCACATAGACACATACCACCACCCCGCCCCAAATTCCAAATAATTTAGATATATTTATAGGGTACACATCCCCCTATGATTTCCTGCTTAAACATGATCTGTTAATTCCTCTACATATTGGCATACAAAAGGCAGGTTAGACAGTGGCCTCCTCCTCAGCCCCCCAAAATCCACTACCATCTTACAGGCAATTCAGATTCTAAAACTTTGGAATGAAAACTCTTTTGTCTGCCTTGTCCCAGTCCTCCCTTTCATATCATCTCCATCCTCTGCTGTAAATTATGAGAATATGAGGTCAGAAATGAGAACTTGAAGTTAATGTCCTTGAACTCTGATCAGCCTCCCACTGCCACCTTGGCTTTCTGGGGAGGCATGGAAGAAAAGCAGCAGAGCAATTTCTGCACTACTTAAACTAACCAGTCCCTGAGCCTGACAATTAACAGCTTGCTTGCTCCCCAGCCAAGCACTGTTATTCCTGTGCCCACATTGTTTCCTCACTCACACGTTGTGTATTATTTGCTTCTTGTGCAGGGTCGTCCTGTTATTTAATAAGCTTAACAAAATTCCATCTGCAGCGAGAGGACGTAGCTGGGTGTGCTGAGCACTTTTAATTAGAGGTAGCTATCAGAGAGGTGCTCACCACGAGCACGGTGCATAGCTGTGCTCCCAGTACGTTCCTCTAAAGGAATAAAAGATATTTTTGTTCCTGTAGTCACAGGCATTCCTGTCCACGTTCCAGAGCTTGGAAGGAGTGACAGACAGATAGCTCACATTCCCTGGACCAGAGGGTGTGGGTGGAAGATGCTTCTGCCTATTTGGTACAAGGCTTTGTATGCCTCTGTCACTGTGACAATTAATTGAAACAGATCTGTTTAAACCTGAAGATCACTAAATTTTTTATGTAGGATCACTCCTATGAAAGTCATCATGATTAACAACTTCATGACTGTAGCTGCATTTCCCTAGTAATTTTATTCTTCATCCAAAACACAGATCAGGCTTGTTTTCTAATTTTGAATAATCTTTTTGTTTTGAAATGAAATTAGCACAGTTTTTTCTTGATCTAGCATCCATCATTTCACCATTTGCTTTTAATTTGAAACTAAACGTCCTTTTAAAAGCCAGCTCCTTAAAGGAAGGCATAAGTTATTTGAGAATTCCATTAACAGGATGTAGTATCCAAATGAAATGGAAACTGAATCTGACACGTTTTACACGATTTCTAAAAGTGCTTGATTTTTTTTTAAGTATCCTGAAAGCAAAAGGATTCAATTCAAACCTAATTTTTTAATTCGCCTCTGAGAGGCAGCTGTGCTGTTTGCATGGGCAGCACGGATCAAATACAATATTCCTGTCCATATTCACAGTACTGTTATCTGGCCATTAGTATTTTAGCAAATGGATTCAATTTGCATTTAATACTTGTTTCACTTTAAATGTGTCTTGCTAATCCTGTTTGGAAAGTTAGCAAAGAAGCACTTAAAAGCACGTGGGAGGTTTAATGAAAATTCACCGTTCATGTGGAATAACAGCTAAGTAAATTCTCTCTGCCACATGTGACTCAGCAGTTCAGAACTACCAAGGCTGAGAGCTGATGGTATCAGGTACCCTTTAGTCCAGATCCCTTCCCTCATGTTTGCCAAGAAGATTCTGCTCCCTGTGGTTCTCTTCCATCTGCTTGTCAGTGTGGAGCTGGCTGTCATGGTCCATGCCTCTCATGGTTTTGGTGTGAGTGGGGTGTTCCTGCTAGTTTGGGCAAATGACGACATTTCACCCTCACACACAGGCTGCTCCTGTCACAGCCTTGTACTGGTTTTCTTCCTAATTTACGTATCTCTTCCATAAGTTTGCTCGGCTTGTCTTTCTGTGAGGCAGCTTTGTATGGAGGGTGCAATGTCATGTCTTTTCAAGCTAATGACAGGATGATTTACTCCAGTGTGGTGCCTTGGCTCTTCTCTTTTCCCTCATGGTCACTGATTGAGGGCATTGTATTTTCTCTATGTGTGTTTTACCTTAAGTTTATGTTTTTCTTAAACCACTGGAGTGGTAAAATGCAAGCACTGCAGAGACTCTACAGAGGTAAGTTGTTTGTGCCATTTACCTTCTTTGGATAAAATGAATCCATGTTGTCAGCCTACAGGGACATTGTAACTGCTGGTTCTGGGCAGCTGGATTTCTTAAAACAAAGCTTATACTTGTTAACTAAAACTTTAAATATTTTTTTTTGTCATGAGAAAAGAAACCTTTAAAGAAATTTAAACTTCAGTAGTCACTTACTGTTAGCGGTGGAGAACTTCATAAAGTCATCCAGATATTCTCTTCTAACTTTTAGTAGAAGCAACCAAATAAATTTAATATCAAATACCTGCCTTTCTGCCAAGTCACAGTTGTAAGGTAAACTCTTGTCAGATGTGAGAATGATGGAAGATCTAATTGGGAAATCACCTCATGCATATTTGTTTGATTATGTGAGCGTGTTAATTACTGTTTGATTCTAAGAGCTAAAAATGTTGCTGAGTATGTCTAAGTACATACCTGGAGAGAAAAATTTTGCTGGCTTTGCTTGATGGCATCTTTATTTTGTGAAATTTTGGGAACTGGTGGATGACACTGTGTCTTTAATGGCTCTGCATAGAACTTTTGGACCAAAATAAGAGATTATTCTACTGCCATGTTCTGAAATACGGAAATGGTGTCTGCTTTTGGTGTACTTGTCTGAGCTTGTAACTGAGCATGAGGAAGATCTTCAGAGATTGTCAAATCCAACCATTAAACCTGGCACTGTCTTTTTACTATTAAAACATACCCCTAATTGCACATCCACATGTTTGATCACTTCCAAGGATGGTGATTCCACCATGATGTGGCATTGTGTCTAAATCCTGTGTTCAAAAAAAGTATTGTATGAAAATAACAGTGTCTTTAACATCTTAGAGATTACTTGGGAAGGAAAGGATTTTAAACCCATTCTCAGAATGCACTTGCATGTGAGTGCTGCTGGAAGAACTGGTTTAGTGTGATAGTGCAATAGATGGTCATTTAATTAATAGATTTTAAGAACTCCTTGTGTTGATGACTGTTTTGCATGCTGTAGACAATGCAGTGGGGGGAAGTCCATTAGCAATATCACTGTGAAATACAGTATTTGTATGCTGATAACTGGATGCATTTCTGCTTGAAGTCTAATTTCAGTCTTCCTCTTTGCGTTTGCTGGATTTTTTTGTGTGGAAAAAGTCTGTCCTTGAAATTTGATGTAGAAAAAATAAATGTTTATTTTTCACACAAGATTTGTAATATAAAAAAGATAATCTATAATTAATCCTTTAATAATTTATAATAGCCAAGAGGTGCTCATATTTTTTATTGACCTTAAAGACAGCTTCTAACAAACTTGAGGGAAAGTGCTCTTTTAGAGACAAAGTAAAGTCATCTCTAGATACTCAAGCTATAGTGGAAGGCCAAGAATCCAGTTGATTGCAAAATCTTCTGTAAAATTTCAGCACTGACTTCTCTTGACAATATATTTCCATTCTGTAAATACAAAACTGGCAGCTGTGTTGCAACTGCAGTAAGATTTTGTAGAAAGTAGGGTAAGGTCAGACTGAATGGGAATTTTTTTTCTGTTTCTCTTTTAGAAGTAGTACCTCTTTTGAGAGTCAAAATGTCAGATTTCACAAA
>WEIU01001708.1:615728-627681 GCA_013389925.1 Aegithalos caudatus | reverse complement strand
AAAAAAAAAAAAAGGAAACCCCAGGACAGCTCTCTCTGAAGCCTCACTGCTGTTTTGAGTCATTATTTCTTCATTTGTTGCAGGAGAGAATTTCGACCAGAGTCCCCTAAGAAGAACCTTCAAGTCCAAAGTCTTGGCCCATTATCCTCAGAACATCGAGTGGAACCCCTTTGACCAGGATGCTGTCAACATGGTAGGTAGAGAAAAACTCTTCTCAAATTTTACCTGGCAGCATCAGCTCTCAAGGGCTTCCTGGGTGGTTTACAGCCAGCCCTTGTGATGCTCTTGTGATCCTGTGGTTATGGTGCTTCTGCTGGCACTAAGAGCATTCACTGAGCATGCTGCATGAAAAGCTGTGGAGGAAGAAGTGTTGTGAAAACACAAAATGCTTTCAGGCAAAACAAAAGTGCTGTATTTCCCTCCTTGGTTCTAAGTGTGCTGCATGATAAAACAAGTCTAAGCACCAGCCCAGGGACTGGATGAGAAGGGGTGTGGTCACCTAGGATACCTATCCACAGGTAGGAAGGAGGCAAACCAAGGAATTTTTAAGATACTGATATCCATGTGAGGTTTTTGAATACAAAACACCTTAATTCTGCAGACAAGGGAAAGAGGAATCTCTGTGCAGAAGCTGGAACCTATCTAAACCACAGCTTTTGCTGGGTCAGCACTTTTATTGGCGACTCTGCACCAATACATCTCCTGTACATCTCTTTCTGCTCAGTTACATTTGGTGTGAGCATCTGTGGGGCTGAGTGCCACAGACTGGGAAGGGAGGCAAAAAGAGTTCCTGGAGTGGGGGTAGCAACAACTGAAAGACTGATGATCCACTGGGAAATTTTCTGAAGAGCTGGTAATTAAAGGATGATTCCAAAATCACCAAAGCACTTGTTAAGAACATGACCTGACAAAGACAACAGATTGCTGGTATTTGAGCTTCCTGTAAAGAAAATGCCATTTGTTTCTTAATTTGCAAGTAACCAATTGTTGTAAAAGTAACATGGATCAATGCTGCCACTTCTACCCATTTTCAAAAGCATGTATTGGGTCTAACTCAATATTGGAAAATTAGGGAGGCCCTTCCCCCAGTCTAGGTTGGATGAGCTTTGCATTTGAGGAAAACAGAACTGACCTCATTGTATGGTGCAAGTCAGAAGTCAGGAGAATCTCCTGGCCCTCCCCCAGCAGATGGAGAGGTGGGGAATACATAAAACCACATTCAGTTGGTTTTTGCAAATGCAAAAATGGATTTGGGACTTCCCTGCAGTCATGAAGATGTAGAAATCTGGAGTTCATCTCAATTTCTACCAAATTTTAGTTTCAGCGTTCTGTCAAATATTTAACACAAAAGCACAGGAGCTGGAAGTAGCAGTGGCACAGAGAGCTGATACTGTGGCATTGCACATGCATAGAAAGGCAGAGATGAGCCCTCTGCCTGCTGACAGTTGGGGATTTCTGTCTTCAGCTTCCAAATGTGCACTGCTGGAGTTGGAGTGGTATTTGGGCTGGTCTCCACATCACTTTGCTTATACCCAAGGCGTGAAGGACTCAGAGCAATGCTTGGTCTGCAGTTAGCATGGTAATAGCTCAACTGCCAAGGCTATTTATGCCTTTTAGTTCTGCCTTTGCATTGGGGGTGTTCCAGTATGAAGTGATGAGGGGCATGCAGCAGGAATAAAGCAGCTGGAATTGTTGTGTTATTTGTCTCTCACATTACAGTGGGGAATGTCTAATATTCATGAAGTGTGATCACAGTATCGGACAAAAATGGAATGCTAAAACCAGCAGGAGACCTATTAAAATAATTGAACTGAGCTGCATTGAACACATCATTCATTTGCAATGTGTCTTGGAGAAAAAAAAAAGTATCTACTAACAGCAGCAGTATTTAATGATCTTTTAAATTATCTTTTGTAAAACTTCTTTATTGTTTTGATCGGAAACATAATTTAAATTAATATCTACCTCCACAGAATCCCTTGAGGCAATTATTGGCCTTTCTGATCTTGCCTTACTACATTAGTTCTGTCTATGTGTTTGCTTTATGTGAGCTTCCAGAAGCAATTTTCCTTAGAGAAGAAAATGCATAAATCCTTGAAGGTTAACTTTTGAGAACTCTGGCACTGCTGGATGCCTAAGGAATTTCGGTTGCCTTCTGGAACCATCCTGTCGCTTTAAAAATATCCCCCTGAAGTCCCAAGCAATCAAGCTGCCAAAGAGTCATGTTTTCTCTCTGTTTCAAAGTATATGTCAAAGTATAGAGTTCTCTTTAACAGGGAATTATGTCGTTCCCCCCACTGCTTTTTGTGATTATCTCTGCCTAACATCACATACTTCTGTGGCCAATCTGCAAGTAAGTGTTATACCAAACTAAAGTTCTCAGTAGAGAGATTCAGAAATTTTTAGAATATGAGCTTCCTATTTTAGCCCTCTGATTCGTCAAGGTTTATAAATCTTTGCCTGTATTTCAGAAGCTCAGGGAAGCATTATCTGTTTAATGTCTCATGTACTGAAATAAAAGAATTAAAGGTTCCCTGGTGGAATTTGAAGGAGCAGGCTTTAACACAAACAGAAACATCTTTCTCTCCACCCCCTCACCCACAGTGCAATTTGGATATGGAGCTTGTTGCTACGGCAGGCTACGAATATGAGAAATGTGTAGATGCTTAAAAAGTGAAATGAAGGATCTAGTGGAGAAGAGGTGGTCCAGAGGGGACTTTTGGTTCAGAAATACCTGCAAATGATGATGCCTGGGAGAAGAAGGAGGGAGGAATTATGGGGGGGTGTGTCTGTCCTGCCTCTGTGCTTGGGGAAAAAGGGTACCTCCTGCTCAGGACTTCCAGAGATGGGTTATGGATTAGTTGAAACCTTTTTATCTATCCTGGTGCAGCTTCCTCTTGTTTTTACAAACCACCTTGGTTATAGGGCTTATTGCAAATATGGTCTGATTCTGTGGATTTCTGCTGATGGATAACTTTAAGTGTAAATAATAAAGTGCTTGGGAAACCAAAATGCTGTCCTTTGATCAATCATCTTGGATAGTTTTCAGTGTTTGTGCAAAGATGCAATGCAGGTGACTGGCTGTGTTCTCAGCATTAGTGGGCCAGATTCACACCAGCAAGCTAAAATTTCACCCCCCTTAGCACATCCCAAGCTGCTCTCCAACACTCCCCTGTGTCATGTGTGACACAGATGAGATGGGAAGTGATTGATGTCCGAGGCCCTAAGATGAAAGTTTTCATGCATTAACCACAAATTCAAAGCTTTCTGTATTGCTGGAAAATGATTACAGGCTTTTCCTTTTGATCTTGGCTTCTTAAGTGAACTCCTGGTCATTCCTCCTGCCTTGGTTCTTCTCATCTTTCTTTTTTTTCCCTCTGCTTTTTCCTGTGTCCTCTTATAGGTCTAACAACAGCAGAGTCTCTGGGCCAAGGTTTGCAGCCAGGGTCTTAAAAGGTCAATATTCCGCATGTGTCAAGTTGTGGCTGAAACTTAATAGATGGGCATCCCTTTACCCAGTATGTAAAGGAAAAGGGAATACTAATTAAGGCTTGGAGGAAATTTATTTAAACAGTCTTCTGAAACTGTCTCAGCTGATCTGAATTTCCCTGATGCCTATCTGGGTCTGATTGTAATACTATATTTAATTTGTTTGTCTAGGTATTTTTCTGTAAAGTGAAGAAAATTTAATCTCTGATAGCATTGAGATTTAAGCCTATGATTTCAGCCTGGTTAGCTTTGATAAGGCTTATAGCCACCACTGAAAGCCCACATTCTAGAAATAATTTTTTATTAAGCAAGCCTGCCAAAAAGTGAGGTTAAGAGATATATTTATTGTGGAGAACAAATTTAAATAAAGTATGAAACGAGGATGTTTTACTACTTCTTTATTGAAGAAGCCTTAATCATGGCACTGCTGTTAATGCCTCAATAAAAACTATAAAGCTATTGAATAAAAATGTGGCTGCTCTTCAGAAATAGTTCAAGCTGCAGTTTCATGGTTTGTGTCAGCAAAGCCCATCAATTGAATTAAATTCTTCTGCCAACTCCAGGCTACTTATTTCCCTACACGTTACCTTTTTGAGCAATGCATAAGAGCTGTCCTAGATAATTTAGGAGCCTGATAGGCTGTTGTGGAGTCTGGACCACTTGCCTAATTCCCAGTTATACCAGGCTGTTGAATGGTGTCTGCAAGGTGCCCTGCTGAAGTTCAGGGTAGGATGTGCCTGAAAATATAAAATTATTTCTGTTGACCTCTTCCAGCATTAGAGGAATTTACTCCTGGTCAAGGCAAGACATTAGGGAGCACACTCAGTTGTGCCTAGGTTCACATACCATGGTAAAGTTTGCCTCTACTGTTGCCTTTTTTGAAAAGGAATGCTTTGAAGGTTCTCCTTCTCTCCTTTTATTTTCTCAGAGGGTACAAATAAAGTTAAAGTCCTTTGCTTATAAACACACTTAGCTAGAACATGAGGACTTTCCTGCTGATGTGCAATTCAGACAAGTTTTGCTGGATGTTTGTTATTTTGTATTAGATGGTTGATAGCATTCTCAAAGAATGTCTGGAAAAATGCCTTGATTTATCACTAGGGCCATGCTTCAGAGCAACACCCAGTATAGTAGAATCACTGCAAGGGATTTTGCTGAGTGATAAATCAAAAATGAGGCCTTCATAGATTTTGGGTGTTCCCCTCCCTGCCCCTCCTTTTTTCCAGTCTAAGCTATTTGGTAGCACTTAGAGAAGAAAGTAAATGTAATAGCTGCCAGTCAGTTGGGGTTTGGTTTGTTTGTTGTTTTTTTCCCCCAGAAAATGAGGGAAGATCAAAGAATTCCAAAAAGTCTATGTAATTTAAATTCAGTGGTATAAGATGCTTCCTTGGCTCTCTGATTTTAGAGTACTGTGGGCATGATATATGCAAATGAGAGCAAAACTGGATGTTTTTATGTGATGCTTAAGAAAATGACACAAAGACTGTTCATTAGTGAAAACAGTTTCAGCAAGTAGTGAAAATGAGTTGTAATGACTTAATAGATGGATTATTTTGGAGGGTGCTTTCCTTTCTTCAGTCATGTCTTCCTTTTATGTAGCATCAACTTTAGGCTGTTTGTTCTTGGATACTTTTTATGTCTAAAGGTTAATGGCTTGTTGTGATGCAGCAGACAAAAAGAATGTGCCTGTACAGCAAAAACAGCAAAACAAAGTTGTGTCTTGGGTAACTCTGGCTATTTCTTTTCTCCTTCCTTAGCTGTGTATGCCCAAGGGGCTGTCTTTCAGGACGCAGGCGGATAACAGAGACCCGCAGCTGCACTCGTTCATCATCACCAGGGAGGACGGCTCGCGCACCTACGGCTTTGTGCTCACCTTCTACGAGGAGGTCACGAGCAAGCAGATCTGCACAGCCATGCAGACGCTGTACCAGATGCACAATGCGGAGCAGTACAGCAGCGTCTGCGCCTCCTCCTCCTGCAGCATGGACTCCCTGGCCAGCAGCATCGACGAGGGCGACGCCACGTCCCTCGCCAAGCTCCAGCGCTACAACTCCTACGACATCAGCCGTGACACGCTCTACGTCTCCAAGTGCATATGCCTCATCACCCCTCTGCCCTTCATGCAAGCCTGCAAGAAGTTCCTGATCCAGCTCTACAAGGCGGTGACCTCCCAGCAGCCACCACCTCTGCCCCTGGAGAGCTACATCCACAACATCCTCTACGAGGTGCCCCTGCCGCCCCCGGGGAGGTCGCTCAAGTTTTATGGGGTTTACGAGCCCATCATTTGCCAGAGACCTGGGCCCAACGAGCTGCCGCTCTCTGACTACCCTCTGAGGGAGGTCTTCGAGCTGCTGGGCCTGGAGAACCTGGTCCAGGTCTTCACCTGTGTTCTTCTGGAGATGCAGATCCTTCTGTACTCGCAAGGTGGGCGCTCATCCAGCAATGTCAGTTTCCAGCAGGCTGTTCCTGGGCAGCTGCAGCCACAGGAGCTCATAGAATTTCATGTTATACGGAGCTAAGGTTGATTTTTGAGATGTGAGAATGCATTGAAAAAACAGAGAAAAATTAGTGTGTCCTAATGAAAGCAATAAATAATTGTTTCCTCCAGGCAGTCTAGGTGCTGCTTGTTTAATTATGCATTATATTTATCACTTGTGGCAGCTAGCAATAGAATACATTTGATTATTATCCTCACACTGCCCTTGATCATGCAAGACAGCATGAAATTAATCCTATCTTCTTCAAAAATACCAGCAGAAAGTAATACATCTTGCAGAAGACGCTCTTGCTACTACTTTGTTTTTCAAATTTCAGTGGCATATCGAAGTCTGGTGTAATTTCCTGCCTCCCATATGATGGGTATGTTCTTGTTGAAACACAGAGTATTTTAGCACTTGGAGGCTAAAGATTTAATGGTGGGTTGAAACTGTGTGGAGCTACACGTCATTCCTTTTTAGTCCTGCTTGAGGTATTTGGGAACATTGCTGACAAGGATGCTGGTACTTCTTTTTGAAGCACCAAGACTGCAGCTGGCCAAAGATTGGCAAACATGCCAACTTGCACAGAGCCCATCCATGTTCCATGTTGAAGTGTGCCAGCAAGCTTTGGAAAATCTGGTTTTGAAAACCTTTTCTCTTATGGTTGTGTCTTTCTGTAATAGTGCAACACTGCTGCAGGTTTGGGGAATCCTGACTTAGTACTGGGCGTGCTTCGGGATTTTACACCCCTCTTACTGTTTCCTCTAGGATGTTGGTTCCTGTGAGTCTGCCCTGGTGGTATTTGGATGCCCAACATGCCAAGCTGTTGGTTTTCAAGGGGATGTTCAGACTTTTTGGGTGTTCCTCTAAGTCTAATTGGAAGCCTGTCCATGTAATTTGGGTTCCCAAATGGCATCTGTGATTCTGATCCTAAATTAGGAAAATGTGTGTCAGGGAAAAAGTTTTGGGTCTGGGGGGAGTGGTTTCATCAGAGGAGAATGTAAAACCTGGAGCCAGGAGGTACACATGCCTTGTAGTGAAAAGAGGAAAAGGTGCTGAATACCTGGGCTTTTCAAGAGAGTTGGTTCAAGACAGCTTAAAATGGAGCAGGGAGAGAGGATGGGAAATCGTCTAAAATGGGTATGGATAATGAACCTTCAGGCTTCGGAAGGGATCGCTTGGGTTTGTCATATGAAAGTAAAGGTCAGGAAATGTGTAATGGTAATGCTAATAACTAAATGACTGAGAATGGGGAAAAATGTTCAGGGAGGTGGAAAAAGGGTAGTTCTTCTGCAAATGACTGAATTCAAAGGATTGATAGTTCTTTGCAGAGCTCTTCTCCACATGGACTCCAGGGGTTTGCTTTCAAGAACTGAAAATGAAAGGTTTTATCTTCTCTCAGTTTGAAGTGTGAGCAGAAATCCTGCTGTTAGTTTTGATTAGGCTGCTTTTGCCCTCCCTTCTGCTTCTGTGTGTGTGTGCTCTTATCCCCTTTCTTCCTCAGCTGGAATTGTGCTGCCTTTGCCACTTTGCACTGGGGTTTGCTGTTAAACAGCAGCACCACTGAAATGCCTCTCACCCGTCCCTGCTCATTAGTCCCACCCTGGTCCTGCTTATGGACTCACTGAGAACTGAGAATTTTTTTTTTCTTTTTTTCTTTCTCACTGAAAGATAGTAGCATTAGGAAAAATGTGCTTGTCAAGTTACATTTTAGTAATATTTTGTGCATGTGGAGAACAACCTGTATGTGCATTGCTTTTGTAATAGTCATTGAGACAGATATAAAATAGCTACTAAATCATTTTGACTCAGCCTTCATGTGCACCAGAAGTTAGATAAATGTTGTTCTTCCAATTACTGGTTATAATTTAAGGGTTTACTTGGTTTGTTCGGTTTCGTTGTGTGGAGGTTTTATTAAAGGAAAGTGGGATAGTGAGAAGTAATCCTTTCCACCCTTCAAATTTCAGAATCTTTTCTTCCCCCTCTCTTCTCTTCTATTTGTGAATCTAGGGATGTCCTTGACATGACTTTTACTTGCCTATCTAATATAGACACAATTTGATGGTGCATGGGGGATAGTATATAGCTGTATTAGGGAAATTCTGTGATTATGTAAATAGCAGTGTAATGCTGGTTCCCAGAGGTGAGGAATGTGGAGTGGAGGGCAAGTGCAAAGCCTCACTTTTGGCATACCCTGATAGCTGAGTGCTTAGCTAATTATGCACTGAGGCTTCTTTTTAATGTCAGTTCTTGCAATTCCTGAAAAAGAAAACAGCAGCTGTTTTCCAATTTGAGATATAACCAGTCTAGAAAGTACTGAAATCTGCTCTCTTCAGCTTTGAGATCCATCAGGGAGAAACACCTTCTTAGCTCCCAAGTTCTTTCAAGGCAAAAGATGAAAAGGTTTTGGCTGACATATCTCTTGTTCCAAAATAACAAATGGGAGAGAGATGTTGCAAGTTCGCCCTTCTTTGTCTTCGTGCTTTAAAGAGGGTGGATTCATTGGACTGTGTTTCCAGAGGCCTGGCCTTGCTGCAACCTTCCCAAACTCAACAGGAGATTAGTAGAAGATTTTCTGGTTGCAGTTGCAAGCAAGACAGCATTATTTACACAAAATCACAATTCACTGACATAATCCTGTAATACGCAAGAAATCAGAGCTGGACCAAAACCTACTTCAGTTCATTAAACTTCAGTTCATTATTTGAAAGCTGCTGTTAGCATGAATGGGAAATGCAAGCTGACTTTTTGTGGTTCTCATAGACCTGTTGGAAGGAAGCTTTTAAATTAAGCTTGCCAAAAATTTAGTTCTTCTATAGAATAAAGGCTTGTTTTGGAAAGTGGAGTGAAAATACAAATTATTGCACAACCCTGACCATACTATGAGCCTAGTTGGTAATAACAGCAGTGAAAGGCTGGCAGGAAGGTTGCACAGAGACTGTTCTGGCTTTTCTAGAGTGGTTTTTCTCAAGGGAACTAGGAGTGGAGGATGAAAAAGTTTATTTTTAACCCTGTAGCTTGGGCATAATGATTCCAGCAGCCTGAACAGAGACATCTAAGTCAACAAAGCGGTGAGGGTGTTGGGTGACTTTACCCAGCTTGCCCTGGATGTGTTCCCAGTGTGATCGGAGAGTGTCTGGCACAGCTCTGCCCTGGGGACAGGACCAATGAGTGGCTGTTTGTACCATGGCTGCTACAGTCACCTCTGGGTATCCAGCTGCACTGGTGATGGTGTCTTAGGGGTGACTGGTACCCCACCACTTGGGAAAATGCAGGGATCATAGTGGATTGTAACTTCACTTTACAGCTGTGGTGGTCAAGCAGAGGGCTGAAGAGACAGGCAGCAAAGAATGATGAGCTCATTTTTTAAGCTGCTTTGTTCCATACATTTTGGACTGCATAACTGGGTAACTGACAGAGACCTGTGCTTGCACCTCAGTGGCAAAACTGAAAAGGTGAGCCCATACTGTTCCTGGAGACTGTGTGGACTTCCAGGGGATTAATCACCACCGCTGCTGGTGGGAAGTGCCAGCTTTGGCCCGCAAAAGTGGTATGGAAACCCGTACCTGAAATCACTTTCACTGTACATTAATTCCTGCAGCTTCAGGTTACATCCTTCTGCATATACAGAATATTTTTAAGATTAAATAGGGCAAGTTTTCAACATTTGGGCTTTGAAAACTAAGGGGAAGGATTAAATATGTTTTCTTCAGGGTGCAATATTTGCAATGCTCTTGTAAGTGCCCTTTATTCAGAGCATAGCTCTCCCGTGCAACTGTGCAGATGTAAGGTCTTATGTCCACTCTTCAATAGCTACTAAAATTTCCAAAGGATAAATAACAAAACACCACTGGTGTGAGATTCCTGCTGGAGAGAGATGAATTAAACTGCGAGCTCTGTGGAAACCTCAGCAATTCATTTTGTATGTCTGCCTTTCGAGGGATTTAAGCATGAGAGGGAACGTGTGGATGAGACAGAGATAAACTTCTTAGAGCTTAGGCTGTTTCTGCTCATTATAATTTTGAGCGTTTTCCAAGTTGTTTTTCCAAGCGCTTGAGTAATTGCTCCTCCAAGATTGAAATATTCTTTGCATTATTTTTTTTTTGATCTTAGAAATTATAATACAAATGACTATGCATATATAAAGTCATTGCCTAGAAAGCCTTGTGTCTGAAAGATCTTTTTTATGAAGTCTGTTTTGGGGTAGATTTTTAAAAACTAATACATGCATAATGTGTTTGCCTTTTAAAGCGTTTTTACACCAAATAGTTACATAGAAAACCTTTGCTCTTCTGCTCATTATTTAAATAGTTGCCCTCCACACTAAATTCTTCCAAATCAGTGGAAAGTTACTGCAGAGAACAAATTATATGGGGACAAAATCTGTGGGTGCTGTGGAAGAGACTTGGGTTTAGGGCCTCAGTAGAACTCAGAGGCTGCAGTGCTTGTTTCCTTGGGGAAAAAAAGACAAGTAATTGGGTAGAAAAAATCAGAGAATGACATATAGTCTTCCTTTTTAAGTTAGGTGAAATGACAAAATTGTTTTTTAATTAGAAGTTGCTCAATTTTGTTAGCCAAAGTCAGTATGACCTCAAAAGTGAAGGTTTTAAAGCATCTGGAAAAAAGGAGCTGGTTCAGGTCTGTGCCACAACCCCACTCCTGTTTGTGCTCACAGTGAGCTGTAAAGGGAGACAGGGCCATTGCATTTAACACTCTGCACACACACACCACGTCTCCACTTTTTTTTTTTTTTTTAACTTGGATCTCATTTTTTTCCTGCTGAAACATCTTCACCTTTTCAGAATGAGGGGAATAAAGTTAAATTAGGCCTTTACATTGCAGTTATGGCAAATGCCAGATAAATAACATGGAAATCTGAAGTGATCTTGAGCAAAGTTGTTCCCTGCTAGACTCTGGTGTCCTCCCCATCATCTTGCTGCTGGCTGGGTGCCTGTTCTGCCCAGCAGCCACAGGAGAGAGCAAGGGGCTTCCTGTGTCTTCAGGAGCACCTTCATGTGTCCTGCTGGCACCTTGTCAGCCTTGTCACAGACTCTTGCCCCCTTCTCAGAGACTTAACCATGCTGGTAATGGGACCTAATTCTTGAGGCGGCTGTTAATCATAAATTAATTTGTGCTGAACCGCTGGTGGCAGTTGAATTATATAAATGGAAATGTATTAAAGCAGAAGCTTTTTATATTAAGCATTGGACAACATGGAAAAAGGGTAGGAACTGGCCTTGTTGAATATTGGCCTTGGGATGTTTCCCTTGGGGCAGAGCTGAATCCCCCATTTCAGAGGCTAATTCTTTAGGCAATTGGATGCAGACTTCTCTTGACCCTTCTGTTTAAGAAAACATGTATTTTCATATTCGCATAAATAGCCATTCTGCTTTTGTCATGTAACTGATGTGCTACATCACTCACTGGCAAATCCACCCTTCCTTTGGGGATGGAAAGGCATTGAGATGCCAGGGGTCATTTCCTCGGAACAGTCTGCTGGTTACAACCCCATGTCATGGCACCTGTCCAGGTTCCCTGAATGCAGCACTGCTGCAAGGTGATTTCTGTAGTGAATAAACATTTCCTGCACCATTTTTGTGTGTTTTACCTGAACACCTCTTGAATGTCACCAGGACTGGCTTGTCAGTTGTCACAGCTGCCAGCACAGAAACCAGATGAGGGGTGGAAGCTTCCAGGGCACTTTGATGTCTGCAGCACTTGTGTGTTCTGCTTCTGTGGAGCTATTGAGATCTGATTTGAAAACCTTTGCCTTCATAAACAATTTTTGTCTCCAATGTGAATTTCAGATTTTGTTTTTCATCAGCAGTGTGCTATATATGCTATATATAAACATTACTGAGCTGATCTGAAGGTACCCAGACCCAAGACAGGTCTGGTTAAGTGCTGTTCTTGACTCATACTCATACTTATTTGCCAGTTTTTCCAGTATGCCTGGCTCACCTAATCCATATCTTGTTACCAAAAAA
>WEIU01001708.1:592962-615688 GCA_013389925.1 Aegithalos caudatus | reverse complement strand
AAAAAAAAAAAAGGCAATAAGAATTGCTTATAATACTTTGACTGAAGAGATTGCATGTGGAAAAACTACTGGTCACAAGAATGTTTGAAAGGCTGTTCAAGTGTTTCCTTCTAAAGAAATAGCTTTTATTCGTTTAGGTTCTTTGATTTTTTTTCTCTGTTGTTGGTTTGGTTTATTTTGTTTAAAGACAATTGTTTTGTGCATATTGATGAGGTACTCTTTGAGAATACCATCCAATTATCATTGTCCAGGATACATTTTTAAGTATGTGCCTTTGCAAAGCTGCAGTTATCTTTTATGTGTGTTCTAAAAGCAGTAGAAGAAAGGAAGTGGTGTCCAGGTAACTCATCTTTTCAAATGCTTTCAAGTGCTCTCAAATTGTATGTAAAGTGAGACTTCAAACAGAAAATAAAGAAGCACAGTCTATTTTTAAAGCTTTGGACTGGATTTAGAGGATGCAGGTTGTGACTCCAGCTCTGTGGTAGGCTTTCCGACCTACCTTTGGTAGGTTACTGGAACAGAGACTTGGAAAATGGCCAAGTTGTGCTTTCATTGGGAAGGTTAGGGGTGTTGAAACTGGAATAGCAGTACACTGTTCCCAGCAAGAATGCTGTTTCTGGGGAAAAGGAGTATGTGTGCTCTTACACATGCCTTATACACAAAATTCCTGTGATTGGGAATTTGCTGAGCAGGTCCCAGGTGAAATTCTCCTCTGTTTGATTATGACCAAAGATTCAAATCTGTTTTGGGAGTAGAACTTGAATGCAGTCTTAGCTCTTTGGGGCAGGGATACCGCTGATGTCTTTTTGCCTTCTGAAGGATCTTGGTTTTGCTTTGCTGCAGCATGGGAAGCATTTTGAGATATCAGACTCTTTTGTGGCAGAAAAAGTAATTTTTATGTTGAGCTTTGTGAATTGTTTAACATCTCAGTACTTCTTTCCCCAGTATGTAGAATGAAAAGAAGATTATTTTTTTGTTGTTGTTTTTTTCAGTCACTGCCTGTATTGGAACTTTAAGGTCCTTGGGATAGATATTTCTTATTGATTATTGTCCTGTTATTGTGTTATGGAGAGACAACATCAAGACAAAAAATAGTCAAGTTTTGTCTCTTTCAGAAAAACATTTATAAGGAATTGATGTTCAAGTGCTGCAACCATTTCCATCTCCAGCAGAAAATAGCGGTTGGTAATTCTACAGGAATATCTCAGGGTATGCATGTTAAGCACTGTATCTTTTGAGCCATATGAATGTTTCCAGACCTGGGTAAGGAGTTGCTGAACATGGTGCTCCAGCAGCAGAACTGCCAGCTGCAGTGGGACAGGTCCCTGCAGCCACTGCAGGTCCTGCACAGGGAATTGAGATACTTGGCCAAGGGCCCCTGGCAGATGGTGCCAGAAAAGGGAGGTGAATCCAGAGACCTTGAGCTTGACTCTGTTGCCCCCTCCTTCACTTAGTGAAAAGCTTGTGTGAGAGACAGCACTGCACCAAAGCCAGCTATGCTTTTAGGAGGCAGTGGTTGCAGAAGAAGCCCCAGGGACCATTTTGCCCTGGGGTTATCCTCCTTGAGCAGTTTCTCTTGGAAAACGATCTGTGAACAAATTAGAGATGGAGATTTGAACATGAAGAGTCATAGAATAATTTTGGTTGGAGAAGACTTTGAAGATCATCAACCCCAGCTGTAAACCTAACCCTGCCAAACCGACCACTAAATCATGTTTTTAATTGCCATATTTACATGTCTTTTAGATGCCTCCAGGGATGGTGACTCAATCCCTCCCCTGGACAGCCTGTTGCACTGCTCAGCAACCCTTTCAGTCAAGAAATTTTTCCTGATATCCAATCTAAACCTTCCTGGGCACAACTTGAGGCCATTTCCTTAATCCCCTGTTTCCAGGTTATCCTCAGTAACTATGTAAGCTTCCCTCAAATTGATGATAGGTACAAGAATCTCTCCATCAAAAATTATTTCAGGCTTTATCTGATAGGTGTCTGACCTTGTGCAGGCTTGAAAATACATAAAAAGTAACAGGAGTTTCTGACTTCTTTAAACAGATAACAAAAAAAAAAAAAAGTACAGATTTTTGAATATTATTTTTCTGGAGGAAACTGGAACTTCCCTATCTTCAGTCAAAACTGCTGGGTACTTAAACATTTTTTATCTGCTAATCACTGACAAGCATTGCTAGATGGTAACAGCCTAATTATAATTATTTAGTCATCACTATTTTTTGTTTTGTTTTGTTTTTAATAGTAAATAGTAAATCAATATACTGTTTACTATAGTAAATCAATAGTAAATTGATTACAAAATTTGTGCTAATGACTATGTTAAATATTATCAGTAGCACCAGAGAAAAGTCAGCATGCATTTTTGGAGTCGAATGCCCTTATCCAAAAAGATCCTCGCAACCTTTCTGCCAAGACCTGTTTCTTCATGTGGCTGAGTAGATGAGAACAGACTTTGAAGATGTTTCACATACTAAGACATGCTGCTTTCTCTATTTGATTTCTATTTTTTAATCTTTAAAGCTTTCAGAGTTATGAAATGTTATGGGGCTCTTAAGCTTCTCCAGTAAGTTTTGTAACTTGAGTTTGTGTAAGTGCTCCTCAACAAGACAGGGAATGCACGTGTGTAATTACAGACCATTGCACGGGCAGGGATTCACAAGTGACTGATCGGTAGCTGGGAGTCTTTTGGGGCTCTAACCTTGAGACTGACTTGTATGCATGAAAATAATTTTGAAGACTGATTGAATAGCTTTTAGTAAGACAAGATGAAAAGTGTTTTTCCCTGCCAACTGACCTTCTGCAGTTCATGGCTGGTTTTCCACAGAGAGGTGCTAGCAAGGAGAATGGGTTATGTAGTTTGTTGTTGTTGTAATTTGCATATTTGCTCAAGAACATCTTCCCAGTGACCTCCTAATAGCTGAGCAGTGTCAGATGACAGTGTTTTTGCTGCTGTTGGTGTCTGCCAACGTCTCAGGCTGGGATCTTTGGGAAATGGGAAGCTGGGCTCCTCTCCAGGCAAAAGCAGTCAGTGGGGGTGTAGGAAAAGGCTTCTCACCTGACTCAGAACCAGGGTGTTCATTCATGTATCTTTCATTTCCTGGAGTGGGGCAGAGAGGATTAGCAGGGATGGGCAACAACCCAGGTGTTACCCTGGGTCTGGCCTCCATGAGAGTGAAAACCTTTGGTTGCTCATCCAGGGCTTGTGAGGCTCAACTGGCACTGATGGGGTTTGGACATAGCCATGGAGCTTACAAATACAGGGATCTTTACCTGTTTCCAGATGGATTGTTTGCAGTTTGAGATTTGTTGTAAGGATTACCATCTCTTTAAGACCAGGATATGGTTTGTTTATTTATTTATTTTAAAAATTTGTTCTCAACTTTATCCCCTCATTTATATTAATAAATAGCTTGTGGCATTGCATCATGCCAGCCAGATATTTGATAAATAATTTGCTCTTATCCAAATTCTGAATCATCCAGCTCAGCTGGACCAAAATAAATTTTAATTTAAAAAATATTGCACAATGAGCTTACTAAAAATCAAAATATTGCAAAGCAAGGAACTGGTGGATTAAATACAAATTTGGGAAAGTAATGTAATATAAATATACTAGCTACACAGAATATATTTAAGAACTAAATTTATATTAGGCTTCTGTTTGGATTTAACTTTAAAGCACTGCTTTTATATGCTTAGGGACTGTAAACTTCTGCTGGTATGTGGCCAAGACAAGTCTTCTGGAAAGTGCATTCAGCTTTGGAAATAGTAGCAAGTGGAACAGAAGCAGGCAGGCAGGAGCAAGCAAGAAACCGGAATGTTTGCTTGAAGTTGACTTCTTTCTCCTCTTCTTCCCATGTAAAAAATACATGCTTATTATGGAATTAGAGTACTATTAGCCTGTACTAGAGATAGAACTTTTGGTATCTCTTTAATAAATTAATTTAATGACAGAATAGATCTAGATAAGGTATGAATATCTATGCTCAGCAGTTTCTTTATGGGAGGAATGAGTTTTAATGGATTAAATAATGTTTAAAGTTTTAAAGTACAGTCTTACTTTCCAAACAACACCTAATCATATAAACATGGTTTTTGTGTTGTTTTGTCACTGATGTCCTTGCCAAACAGATTTCAAGAGCAGAACACAGCGAGACAATTCAATATCTTTCTCTCTTCCATGTCTAGATTATCAGCGTCTGATGACAGTGGCAGAGGGAATCACAACGCTGCTGTTCCCATTTCAGTGGCAGCATGTGTATGTTCCCATCCTTCCTGCCTCTCTCCTGCATTTTCTGGATGCTCCTGTTCCCTACCTGATGGGGCTGCAGTCCAAGGAGGGAACCGACCGCTCCAAGCTGGAGCTGCCTCAAGAGGTCAGTGTCTGCCTTTGGGGTTGCTATCCTGAAATGGCTTAAGAATATTTGTGTAAATTACTGCTGGAAAATAATGCCTGGTGTTCAGAGGCTTCTCTGGCTCTGTAGAGTCTGATTGCCAGCAGGAGTGAGATAGCGGGGAATTCTCCACAGCCCTTCTTGGTCCATTTATGAATTTAGTGAATACCACTTACTGTTTTGATTTCTAAATGCTTCTCCTTCTGCTGTTTGTTGTGACAAAGCTAAAAGTTCGTCGGCTTTCCCTGCATCACACACTTCACCAGGTTTTGTTACTCAGTGTCACAGTCCTACTGACAGAGGGCTAAAGACCATTTCATTTGGGGAGGGTCTTGCTGGATCTGGGTCTCAGGTGCAGTTGCTAGATGGTGTAAACCTGTCCTTGTCCCTCTGCTGCTGAGGAGCGAGCCTGGTCCTGCCAGCCCCATCCCATCCATGGCTGAGCCCATGTGTTCCTGGTCTATTACCAGTGTCCTGGCCTCAAACAAGCCAGGTTTACATTAATACTTTGCCTATGAACCACTTAGAGAGGAAAAAAAAAAGGAAGGAGAAGTCATCCTCTTAATCTCAGGCTTAAATTCGTGGTGGTGGTGGAGAGTTAATTGGAGATTTTTCTCCTCAAAATTTGATGAAAGTGATAGAAACTGCTTCACATTTTAACCTGGCTATATGGCAAAGTCTTGGGGATATCGCTCACCTGTCTGCATTCCAGATGGTGACTGGAACCAGAGGATGCCATGTGCTTTTAAACTTAGGTTTCTTCTTTAAATCAGTGGAACCCCAAGGGCATCTGTTCATACAGCAGTAACATCTCCTGCCAGTAGCTGTGCTGAGGGGACACTTCTGAGGGCAGAGCCCTTGAATATCTGCTCTGACTGAGAAGGCAGATGGGAGCAGCAGCAGAGGAGAATATGCACAAGTGGGAGTTTTTGTGTGGAAGCAGAGGGATAAACACAGGGCAGGGGTTATACAATTTTTAATAAAGGTTTATTTTACGTATTGCATGAAGGTGACTGAGCCAGCCTTGGTAGCATGGAACTGCAATTCAAGTTTTACCTCATGGACTGAAGCACATAAAATCTGCACTAGTGTGGAAGCAAAGCTGCTATCTAGCTATTCCTCAGTAAAACCCTGCTAGTATTACATAATTACTGCAATTTTTAAAATTATTAGTCACATGCTTTTGGTTAGCAGATTAAGCTGTCATTTTCCTTAAATTAAAATTTTAATGTGACAGTATTTAATATTGCAGTATCATTGGAATAACAAAATATCACTAGGCAGAGAAGAGTAAGAGTGGGGTGAAATCTGCCCCCTCCATGACGTTTAAGAAATGAGTGAAAAATACCAGCATTTACGAATACCACAGGTCCAGTAACTGTGGTAGAGGGAAAGAAAGAAGATGTATTGGACAGGGAAGATCTTGAATCTTAAATTCCTCTAGACAATAAAAAATAAAAAATGCCTCAGCATGCGAGCAGTGATGAAGCGCTATTCACATCAGCATTCCTTTATTGTTTAGGCCAGGGGCTAGCTTTTCAAGCTCTTGCTCTAAATATAAACCATTTGTTTGCTAGAGATAAAAATTCTAACAACTGGCCATCATGCTGTCTTAAGGTTACTAATCTCCCTGCATTAATTTTAATCATCAGATGTTTTTGAAGAGAGAAGTGAGACCAATTCCCCAAGGGTTTTCTGAATCCAAATCTCATTTTTCAAATTTTGTAAATGATATGCAGAGCTGAAATTAAAAAGCCTTTGAAATGAAATATTGATAGATAAGAAGGCAGTCCCTGAGCTAAAGAACTGTACTGACACATACCACAACTGTGTAATAGCTACACAGTTAAATAAAGCAAATCGTTTTGTATGAAGAAATGCTTTTCTTTGTACAGGCTAAATTTAATACAAAAAAGCTGAAGGGACATGTCTACTCTACCAGGGGAATCCTAATACGCTTTAAAGTATCTATGTGAAAGGTGATTAATGTTAATAAATATGTCCCTGAAATATCAAATATATTATAAACATGTTGGCTGCGGAATGTATTGTCCTGCTGAAAATTAACCTTTTCAAAAATGAAGGAAAATAAATCATTTATCTTCACATAATCTGAAGATTATTCTAGGGTATTTGGTAAGAAGTAAAGAATATTGAAAGTGTCTAGGAGAAGGCAGAGGAGCTGTGCTAATGGCCAAGTCAGGCTAACAAAGACCTGCTGCTGCCCTATGGGTTTTCTGCATCTCCTCTTCTGCAGTTTTATGCCAGGATAAAATGCATCAGAGCTCAGCACCTTGGGAATCTGACCTGGTTTAAGATTTTACTCAGTGCACTCAGACAGTGATTTTCAGATGTAAGCTGCTGTTCAGAAGATCAATTACTGTTTTTCATTCTGCTATTATTCCTGAGGGTGCATGTGCAATGTAATTAATTTTTATGTGGGGTTCTTCTATCCCTCCATCGACACTTTCCTAGTAAAAGTATCTGCTCTGCTAGATTAATGTCTTCACTTAGCTTTAATCTTACAGGCTGAGATTCATCTCCATTCATAGCAAAGCTAAGAGCACTCTCTTTAAATCTCAGACTGAGGAATTGCCAATATTAAAAGCCTCCATGGAAACAGGGGTCAGGGGAGTAGGGAAATAAGACTTGGCTTCTAGTGGACAAGCTGTATTCAGACATAATCCCAAAGGATTTCCATGGGACACTCTTTTGTGGTTCTGTGTGAAGCAGCAGCATCTTTCTCACCAAACATCTCATTTCTTGGTAGCACAGCTGCAGATGCTTCTTGCAGTTGGATCCTGGTAAAATAAATGTGCCTGTGAGATGCAGTAATTCACACAAACGGTATTTACATGGACTGAGAAGTGGTGCTGTACTTTCTGCTTGGTGGTGTGTCCTTCGCTGCTCTGGGGGGGCATATGAAATCTTTGTAGTGGGGAGTTTGGGGTCTGCATGTCCTGGGGGAACAAGAGAGGGTCAGGAGCCTTTATTTATCATCCATTTGATCCTCAGCTTTACTGAAGTCTGAAATGTCACAGGCTAGAAACCACAGCTAAAGTGTCCTGCATACATGTGCACTTACCCTTCTGTCTGGAAGCACCCAGGGAGAAAAGGCCACATCGCAGAGGATCCAGTTCAGTGCTAAGGGTCCATTTTGAAACTTTTGTTTGTATTTCAGGCAAACTTGTGCTTTGTAGACATCGATAACCATTTCATCGAACTCCCGGAGGAATTCCCGCAGTTCCCCAACAAGCTGGAGTTCATCCAGGAAATCTCCGAGGTTCTCCTGCAGTTTGGGATCCCTCCAGAAGGCAACCTGCATTGCAGCGACAGCGCCACCAAACTCAAGAACTTGGTTCTTAGTGACCTGGTGAACGACAAGAAGAACGGGAACATCCCCAGCAATGCCCTCAACATGTACGAGCTGCTGAAAGGCAACGAGACGATCGCCCGCCTGCAAGCCCTGGCTAAGAGAACGGGCGTGACCATGGAGAAAATGACCATCACCAGCCCCCTCACAGAGGAGAAGGATGGGAAGTTGTCGTGTGAGGAGCTGGAGCTGAGGGACTACAAACTGAACGTGCAGCTCCGCGAGGTTTTCGCCAACCGCTTCACGCAGATGTTTGCAGACTACGAGGCGTTCGTCATCCAGGCTGCCCCCGACATGGAGTCCTGGCTGACAAACAGGGAACAAATGCAAAACTTCGACAAAGTAAAGATAGCCATGTATTCGTGTATCCATCTAAAAGGGGGAGGGAGGATAGCTGTGTTTGTATATATAGCCTAGGTGCTCTTTAATCTGCCGTTCCTCATCTGCCTCACTGCAAGATTTGTCTATTTCCATTACACAGGGCCAGATTCCTGCCACAGTAAATCGGAGCACATCCACTGAGCTGTTCAGGGCCATCCTGGCTTGTACAAACCAAGCTGGCAGGCTTCTGCCTGCTCATGGGGCTGTTCCTATGGGCTTGGTGGAAGGGTAGCAATGCAAAGTGGCTTCTTTTTCTGTCTTATTTTCTTCTTTTTGAGAGGAGAGGTGCACATCTGAGACAAAAATCTAGTTTTACATGTTTCCTAATCTCACAGTAGAGGTTTTCTTGTAATGGGTAATGTTGTTCTGAAGAAGGTTATCACTTAAAGAGTATTGTTATGACTCCATTGCAGTGTATGCACAAGAGGGAAGAGGAATCCCTTGAGATTAGAAATGGGGATATAAAGAGATGGGAGGATAGCAAAAGGAACGGGAAATGTTGGGAAGCTTGCATAGCTGCTGAGTGACCTTACAAAGCAGATAGTGTTCTTAGCCGTCATCTTTTCTAGATACAAGTCCTTCTCTAAGGAAAAGGTTAAAAGGATGAACAGTGAGGAACAGATTAAATACTAATCTGAGTCAGTTTTTGATTTAAAAGACTTGTTGCCATGGCTTTTATTGGTTTGTTTGTTTTCTGGCACTAAACAGTGCAGCATTCAAAAGGATGGGGTTGTTTAGGCAATCTCTGCTAGTGCTTCTGCAATAAAATAGGCTGTTAAGTTTAGGGTTTTCAAAGCTCAGTTAGAGACTTAGACACACAGTCAATTCTAATTGGAAATTCATGATTAATTGTCCTGTGTAACATCACAGGAGAGCATCAGCTGAAGAGCACTGTACAACCCTTGATATGTGTGACACCTTACTAAGTGATATGGTCCCAGGCAACCATGCCCAGACCAGAGGTCCCAAGGGAGCACATGTGATGGTCTACCATGCATTTCACAGGGTTTATTCCTGGGGCTGATAGCTGCTAGGTTGCTTTGAAAAAGCAAGCAGCATGAGCACTACTTAAGTGACTCCACATTCCCTTTTCTCCAGCTGTCACAATGCCTCCCTGACTGCTTAATTCTTACAGTTGTGAGCCAAACCCCTTTGTAGATGGATTCACAGCTCTCTGAGAGGTGTTTTTACGGTGGGGGAAGCCTTGTCTAAGCCTTCCTGCTGGCTGCTGGTTCAGTTCTCTGCCAAAGGATGGCTGGGCACATCAGTGCTGGGCGGGAATGTGGCATTAACGAGCTGTTCTGTATTTCAGGCTTCCTTCCTTTCGGACCAACCAGAGCCTTATCTCCCATTCCTTTCACACTTCATCGAAACACAGATGTTTGCAACCTTCATAGACAATAAGATAATGTCCCAGTGGGAAGAGAAGGACCCTTTTCTACGAGTTTTTGACTCCCGAATTGAGAAAATAAGGCTGTATAATGTCAGGGCCCCTGCACTGCGGACATCCAACTACCAGAAATGCAGCACTTTGAAAGAAGCAGGTAGGTTCAGACAACCTGGTAAAATATTTAAAAGTACAATGTCAGCCACCAAGCAGTGTAAGTCCTCAGTCATCTGAGTGTTGCAGTTGATGAGGAGGTCCTAAGCTACCTGAGGAAGACTCAGCAGTGTCCTTATCTCATCTAAGCAAAAACTTTAGCATGCTGTTAAACACCAGAAATGGCAGGAACCTTTACCTTCCCTTTGAGCTCTCCTGGGCTGGTGCCTTTAATAAAATCAAGCCAAATCCAAATGGAACTGGCTCTGAATTTCTCATATTGGGCACCTCCTGTTCCATTGCCAGGAGAGCTATCCTTCACCCTGGTGGTGGGACCAGTGCCAGCCACACTGAGGAGTCGAGCCCCAGTGTCTGCTCCACTGGCCTTGTCTCCCCTTTCCCATAAAAAGACGTTGTTTTGCCTTACACCATTTGGTTAGAGCAGCAGGGGATGCCAGGGATGTAATCCTGTGCGGCATATTTAGTACTTCCAGCAATAGATGTTCAGTGTTAATGAACAATACTCTGCACTGAAGGCTTGGAATTTTTCTCTGTTACTGTCACAGGATGCCTTTTCAAATTGTACTTGAATTTCTTACTTAGTGCTTGTGCAAGTATGTATTTAATTTCTAAGTAATACAGGGAAATTATACTCCTAAATTTGTTGGGACATGTATTAGTAAGCTAGGGAAAACACGGTTCTTATGGGGTTTTTTTTGGTTTAACTTCTTCAGTGTTTTACTTGTTATAAACATGTCAGAAATAGAAGTCTATGTCTGTTAACTTTTTCTGTCTAAACCCAATTCTAATTTGCAGGTCAGCTGTCTATTCAGCGTCTAGTTTTGGCAGATATTGTGGCACCAGAACCTCATTTTCTGTCTTGCGAAAAGCAGCAAACTGATAGTAATACACATTTTCCTTCATATTTATCATTCACAGTATATGTGACCCCAGCACTGATCCAGCACCTGTTTGTTTAACTATTTTTGGAGCCCTTCAAATCCTCTGACCTCACATTACCCACTCCTTTTCTCCAAAATGGAGCCATACAAAGTGATTTTTATTTTTTTAGAGGGGGAAAAAAATACTTGCTGAGTTTCTAATGATAATGTATGTAAATCTTGTGACAGCTTCTTTCCCATCACAGTTTTATAAAATAGGAAATGAGTTCTATGTTGTTCTTAACAAATGGAAGGCAGATTTAGCTTCCACATTTTGCATATGTATTCACTAGCTGTGATACGCTGAAAGGACAGGCCTGCCCGTTAATAGATGGGTGAGAAAGAGTTGAATATTAAAGTTGCTAATTAAATGCTGAATTTGCCCATACACCTCCTTTCCCAAGTTCTTCACAAGTTAAGAGGGTGACAGGTTTTATTTTCATTCTGCTCAAGGTTTGAGATTTAAACTCTCAAGTCCTTGAAACGGAGTATTGAACCCCTTTAGTCTCAGTGGAGCTGAGATTCCAGAGGAGCCCTCTCCCATCTTACCATAGCCTTCCCTGTTTCCAAGAATCTGCTCATCCTCTTGATGTTGCACAAGTCTTGCTACAGTTAGCCATGCTTTTTGAAGGCTTGTCATCCAGTAAAGGCATATCTAATTTCAGGAGGAGGATCATTGTAGTCCCAGATGTTTGCAAAACTCAGGTGTCCCCCGCCATGCATCTGCTCAGGGAATGTGTCTGGGGCTAAGCAAGGTGCCCAGTCCCACAGGGGTTGCAGCTGGCCTTGGAGGTCTCTGTTCTGCTGAAGAAGCCTTAAAATCAAACAAGGAATTTGAGGGAAGGATTGCACTGCTCTTGCCAGTTCCTAATGCATCTTGTAGGCTCCTGTAAATACCTGCTTGCTTAACAGCTAACTTGCTTGCACCAGTGCTCGTTGTCTTGGGTAAAGAAACTAAAAGCAAAATTAAAGAACCTACAGCACAAGTGTCTCCTCACCTCTGTGAGTGGCAGATTTCTCTGTCAAGGGTCACTGTTTAACTTTGTAGTGGGTTTTCACGGGTCTGAGCATGACCACTGCTGTTGGCACAGCGCGTGCCCTCGGGCAGGTCGTGGCACAGTTGTTCACCTGTGACTGTCACCTGTGACTGTCACCTGCAGCCCAGTCCATCGAGCAGCGGCTGATGAAGATTGACCACACGGCCATCCACCCTCACCTGCTCGATATGAAGATTGGCCAAGGGAAATATGAACAAGGATTTTTCCCAAAGCTGCAGTCAGATGTCTTGGCAACGGGACCCACCAATAACAAGTAAGCGCAGTTTTTATTTTCTGAGTTTAAAAGCAGGTTTCTCATGCAAATATTTCACATCATTGAACAGAAGTCCTAATTTTGGATGGCATATAGCCAGTCTAATGAACCCAACAGTGGTTTCCATTTCTGATTTGTATGGGCTGCGACTTTTGAAAATATAACCGTAGTTTGGGTTACATCAGGAAGCGTTAGCTCTGTTTTGGGAAGATTTCTGACTGCTGTTTTCTGTTGAGTGGTAAACTACTCTGTCTTCTCATACATAGTTTTTGTTTTGTAATTGATCTTATGAGTTTCAAATGAATTGTTTGGCTGTTTTGCACTGAATACAGGAATTTGGGATCTCAAGCCAAAATTAAGATTCTGAAAGAAATTCTGGTGTTGAAACCTTCACACCATCTTGTGGAATGAAATTAGTATCCACTCTGTTCCTTTCTTTTCTTCAGCTTCTTTACGTACCCAGAGATTTTTATAGCCCTCTTTCAGTTGGCAAATTGGAATACACTGGAAGAATAACTTGGTGAGGGTGGAAAGTATGGGGTTCTGTACCTGGGTTTCTTTTTTGAGTCTGATAAGGTTCTGTGGTGCACCTTGATAAGAGGGTAGGGGTACCCATAGCTGTGGAATTGAGCATGCCAGTATATGGTTCATTTACCTAATGTAAAATGGGAACAAGGAGCACTGATACACTTTTCATCTGTACAGTTATAATACAAAGTAAGTGCTGTGAGTTCCTCTATTTTTAATCTTTCTTCCTTCAAAACCCATTAATAAGGGGTTTCTCCCTCTTCAAAAGTAATATTTGTGCATTGTTGATTACAAACTCATTATATTATCAGCCGAAGCTGAAACTGAAGTTTCAGTTTCTGGACGTCAAAATGTGGGAGCACAAGTAAATCCAAGAACTTCAAGGGCTACAATTGTCCAAATGTTAAAGCTACCTCTTGTTTTAGACATGTGCATGCACACATGCTGCTCTGTGCTTCTGCATGAGGTACCCACTCAGTTCCATTTATACACCTTTTGTGCATACCAATGCTAGCTAAGCCCTTTTTAATAACCTGCTAGGAATAAGAATTGCAAATGATAAGATATCCTTCAGCATTGAATGTTTAAAGGAGTTGAGTTCTTTAAAAGAAATTAAAAAAACAAAAACAAAAACAGGACCAACCAGAAAGGAGGAACGCATATTACAAAGTTCCTTTGCTTTCAGTCTTCCTGCAAATGAAGACAGAATTGTATGGGTAATGGTCCTTTGATTTCTTCATCTTGTGAGATGCTGTATTTAGCAGTCTGCCTCTTATTCTTATGGGTGAGTTTCAGTTTTACAGTGTCAGCAACAGTGTGTGTGCCCAGCCTGCTTAAAGTTGCTTAAATCTTCTGTCTCTATTGCAAAATCTTAGTGAATCTATGATTAAGTATCACTTAAAAATAGTTTTCCTTATCCCCTTTGAGATTTGTTTCTGTTAGATTGGTACTTGTTCTAAAATGACTTTAACTCCTCGAATAATTTTGATTTAGATTGCAGCGTGTTTCAGAATTTTTAAGTACCAAAATCACATTACTTACCACAAAGCGATGTCAAAGTGACAAATGTTTGGAATTCCTCCAGTTGTATGTTGCCAAAAAGGCTTGTAATTGGAAAATCTCAAGACCATCTGTTTTTATCTTTCTTCTTCCTGGTTTTCATGAGAGCAGCTGTGAAGACTCTTTCTCTCCCATTTAGGACATGTAATTCTGCTGATTTTACACCCATGTAGAGAACAGCTTTTCTATGCTTTCTACAAATACAGCGTGACTTTTCTGAGCACAGAATCAATTGAAGTAGAGCCTTCCATTAATTTGGATTTCCCAGTGTATGATTCTTGGAGATATGTTTTACTTACTGGACTGGAGCTTTGTGTATGAGTATGGGGTAAGAGAACATTCTAGCTACATTTCCAGACTCTTCAGGTGTAGCTATTGTGTTTATATTATAAAATGAATGCAAAGGAAATTGCTATGTAGGTAAGAATTATTTTGCAACCTTCAGTTTTACCTAGCAAATTTTGTCCTGATTTTGTGTGGAAGTGTATCTGTGGAAAATGGGGAATAATTCCCCTGTTGCGGTCAATTGTTCCTGGACAGTAGCAAATATACCAATTCAAAGCTGTTTTAATGAAAACATGTCCTCAATGGGCAGCAATCAGGGGTTTATTGCTTCCCTTTCTGGGCTGATAAACTAACAAATACACAGCCAGAGCTCATAATGTTATCTAGCTCTTCCCTTCCTGTAAGAAGGAGGAGCACTGAGGATACCTCTGTCAGTTACTGGGCTGGTACATGTGTAATATGTTATATCTAAATCACGAATATAATGCAGATAACAAACACTTATCGTTTCAGTTTTAGATCCCATATGTGATTTAAACAATTTAAACTAAACCCAAACCAAAACACCCCAGCCAGTCTGTCCTCCTTCCCATCAGGCAGCAGTGTCCCACTTGAGGGACTCCCTCTGTGCTCCTTGCCTTTGATATGTCCCCCACATCATGGGAAAGCCTTCTCAGTCTACAGAGAGCAGCTGCAGGCTTACTCTGGGTACAAAAGCATCCCCTCCACACTGCTCTAACTGTGTAAAGCAGTGGCTTCTGCAGAAGTCCCCTAGAAGGCATCCCAGGAGAAAACAGGCTGCAGTCCCTCAGGCTATTTGTCTGTTATTCTGGAAAAGGGCTGTGGTTTCCAGAGCCCCATGTCCTTTCTCAAACCCCAGCACCATACTGTGGTTTCTATGCGTTCCCTTCTTCTCTGTGTGCATTTTCTGCCAGGCTTTAAAATTGTAGCTGAGACTCCACTGGCTGATGCATTTGCAGGAGTGGAATTTAAATGACAAAGAGCCAAGCTACATAAACACTTCATGGTTTTTGATTAGCTAATTGTTAAATTAGGGGGAATATGCTTACAGTGCAAAATTAAGACAATGAAACAAGCTGTGTTTTCAATCTAATTGATTACCTTGTAACTTAATTTGTACTAAGAAGCTTGATAAATGAGATTAAATATTGCAGAGGAAAACAGTGATTCCCAAGCATGGGGATATATTTGCATTCAGGCAATTCGTATTGAATCCCTTCAAAGAAAACTGAATGGATTTTTCTCATGTTTCTTTTGGTTTTCAAATGAAGGGTTTGCTTTATTACACACAAAATGGCTTTAATTACCCCTTTTTTGCCTTCCTCTCTGTTTAGGCCTGCTTTTCCTTCCACTTCTTTATTGGAGCCCTCCTTTTCTCTTTCCTTACCCCGAGCAGCCTGTTTCCTCCTTCCTGCCCTGGCCACTTCTATCACCTGAACCCTCTCACTTGCATCTGAGCTTCCTGTGAGCCTTGTGCTTTTGTCCTACCTTTCCTGCCCAATCCCCAAAGGAGGGCACAGTCCCAGTCTTCAAGCACAGATCCATCCCACTGTGGCCTCTAACCTCAGGCTCTTGCTGAGTGATGTGTTGCTCTTACCCATGAAGCAGAATTCAGAAGTTATTTGTTTGCTTTCTCCAGGCATTTGTTCCCAAGCTGTGTTTTGCTGATCTGACCACTGTGTCAGAATTTATTTACAAAACCCATGCACTAGGAGTATATGGAATTGGTTCGTTTTTGTGCTCCATTTTTGACATGACTTGTGTGGGCACTGTCCTGTGGCCTTCATCTTCAGCCCCCTCCTTCAAGTTGGGAACTGTGCAAGGTTTATCTGCCTGGGACTATGGTTCTCCTTATTTTTAAACAGGACTCTTGTTTGCTTGTTGCTAGCATTTGACATAAGGTAATGATTTTAAAGGAAATATGATGTGTATATAATGCAAAGGGGTTGATGTATCTCTTTGTGATGACAGAATTTGTTCTGGTTTTAACTATATTATTTTTGTATGCCAAATGGTTTTTCTCTTTTTATGAGTGCTTCATATTATTTGGCCATTTACTACTGTCCTGTCTGTTGGGTACTGTTTTAAGGCTGTGTTAAATGAAGGTATCTTCTTTTTTAATCAAGCCAAACAATTGCAAGTAATATAGAGTGGTGTCCCTGCAGCACATGTAGGTGAGCATGAAATGAGTCAGCAGTGACACAGCCCTGAGGTTATTTAAATTTTGTGAGTAATAAAAGCTCACCTTTTAGATAAGAAAATCTGAAATAAGCAGTTACTATGCTTCAGGTAACCTAATGTAGCTAAATACTGATGAGTGCAATGAAAATATGAACCACTTGTACTTAAATACATTCATTTTCAAGAATAAAGTGTGACACAGTGTGTACTTAAAGATAGTTTCTGAGATAGGAAATACGTGCTGTGGTGACTTGGAACCTGATGGGTGACTCTCCTGAGCTACTGATCCTCTGCTTAACAGGTGCATGGCAGGAAACGTGCCATTAACTTCTTTGAGTTAATATATCATTTTAACATAGCTGTGCAGAATTAAAGCTGACAGGGAAAAATGGGCATTGAATCCTTGCATCCACTATTCCATTTGCTCTCCCCTGAACAGTACTACTGTCTCAAGGGACTGGCAAATTAAATACCTCATAGGACATTGGTTCCTCAGGGCTTCAGAGGTGATGCTGGGAATTCACTACAGCTCTTCCTTGCAGAGGATGACAGTTGTGTGTGCCACCCTTTAATATCACTTCCTATAAACTGATGGAAGAGCCTGTCAGTGCAAGGCCACTCCCTTTAAGGCATTTTACTAATTTTTTGTCCACCCAATGAGCAGTTTCAGAGCTTTCCTGTTCTACCCTGCAGCAAAGATGGAAAAGGTGCCTAAGTCTTCATCTAAGCCTTTATTCTCCTTACCATGGAGCAGTGTTTGTGGAGCAGATTCATTCTATGGATCCCCTCCCCTGTCAACCCATCCATGATCAGGTGGAGCTCAGTCTCAGCATTCCTTTTCTTGTTTGGTCTGACATGTGTTTGCCTTGGAATCTCTGTGTAGTCCCACACAAACTACATCAGATCTCAAGGCGTTTGCATGTGCAGTCTGTGTGTGTTTAATGTGGGCATGCTTTAGGGGGGCTTGGTGGAGGCTGCAGCACAGCTATGTGCTAATTTGTGAATACAGAAACTCAGATAACTCCATTGATGGACATGCATGGGTAGAATGGGTATTGTCATGGTTTGCAGACCTAAATAGCAGCCTGCCTCATGGGATGTTGTATATGAGGAGATTCAGGTTCTGTCCTGTAAACAACTGCATATCTCCTTCCTTCTCTCCATTATCTGAGGGGATTGTAAATTACAGCAGTGATTTTCATGGTGATGGCAATAGTGGTTAAATCCATCTGAGAAAGAAGTTCACTAGCAGCATGTTCATGTTTTGCAGTATAAATCTTGTCTGCTACACCAATGTCTGATTTGGGGAGACATAATTTCTTCGTTTCTCCAGGGAGTTTTGAAAAGGGGGGTGAGGAGAAGGCAAGGGAAGAAGGAGATAGGAGCACATGGTTGTGGTACAGCATGGCCAGTCCCTGGTGTGAGGTGCTGTTTTGCTAGATGGTTTCTGACAGTGTAGCTTTGTTGCTGACTACCTTACCTCTTTTATTATAGAAATGTAAAAGACAATACTTAACATGGGATGTTTCAAATGTCACCATTATGCTCCCTCCAACCTCTGCAAACCCATTCCTATGCTTGCTGAGTCTAATTTGATATTAAACAATACTGACTTGACTGCCTTTATGTTACCAAGGTCTTAGTTGGAGGTGCCTTACTTCATTTCCGTATGTTGAACTGAGCACAGTTTTCCCTGGTCCCTCCTTTGAAATATCACTGCTTTTCCGCAGTCCCTGGAGGTGAGGAGCATTCATCTGTGGACATGGGAGTTAGATACAGACAGACACACTGAAATGAGCTGTTCCTCACTTCTCCAAGGAGGCAGCTTTTCCCTGAGCTCCCTGCAGCACGGCACCCAAGCTGTGCCTGCTCCATCCCCAGAGACCTGTAGCAATGTCCTTGTAGCAATGCCTCCGCTGTGAGGAATAAATGAAACATGCCAGCAGTCCATGCTCATGGCCCTGCCAGCAAAAAAACTAAAGGGGAGAAGGCATTTTTGAGGTCAGGGAGTCCTTAAGCAGTAACCAGGCTGAGCAGCAGGAGGGCTTCATAACATCAAGACAAGGAGACAGGACACAGGCAGCAGTGGTTACCTGAAAAGCCCAAGTCTAAGGGCTGACAACAAGCAAAGGCTTGCTGGAGGGAGAGCAGCTTTCCTTGCTGCTTTGGCAGCACCTGGGCTGAGGTGTGAATAGAGCAGCAGCTGATGACAGGGCCAGCAGAGAGAGGTACCCTCATGGGATTTCAGCAGCCATGGGAGGTGGTGTGACCACTGGGGCTTTTATCCCCCTTAAAATCACTTAAAGTGATCACAGGGAGAGGAAGAGCAGTTTAAAATGCAGTCACTGCTGAAGAGAGGGAATGGTTATTGTAATACTGAAGCATTGTTTTGGGAAAATTCTATGTGGCCCAGAAAAGAAAAGGCTTTAAAAGATTTATCTGCTTAATCCTGTTTATCTGCTGTTAGATCTTCACAAAACCTCCCAGAGAGATTCAGGGCAGCATCCAAATGCACAGACCTCACCCAGCGACTCAACAGCTCCTCTTCCTTAAGAATTTGGAAAAGTGGGAACATGCAGCTCACTGTGTGTAATTGCTAATGAGCAGCATTTTTTTCTTTAGAAACATCCAACAATCTTCGCTTTTGTATGATTAAAACATTCAAATAGTTCTGATTAATAGTCTGGAAAATGGTCTGTGCCGTCTCCCAGATGAAGTACAGCTTGGAATGAACTGAAAATGCTTTAATGGTGGTGTATTATTTTGTAATTATTCTGTGGCTTTCATTCTGCTTTCACCTTTGGTGAGATGTTTGCCCTCAAAGGACACTTTAAACAATTCTTTCATCTTCCAGTAAGTGCAGAAATGCAGGTGGAGGTGGATCCAAGCTCTATCTAGAATTCAGATAATGGCCATATAAATTGGAGCAGAAAAACTATGATATGGGATAATATTTGATCTGTAACTTAAATTTCCAATGTGTTACTGATATTCTGTTGTGTGAAACATAAGTGTGGTCCTGGCTTGCAATAAATGGAAAGTCCCCAGGGCCAAGTGGCTAAAATCACATTATATCTGCAATCCTCTGCTCAACAGAGTGTTTTTGTGACATTTCTGTTGATATTATTGAAATGTAGGGGTTTATTTTCCCCATCCTTAGCCTAACAAGGCTTTGGATGTTGCTTCTGAAAAAAAATTAAAATTAAAATTAAATTTTAAAAATTAAAATTAGAACTTATTAAGCTCAGGGATTGTACATTTTTAAGACTTCTGTGGACATGCAAAGACACTTTTGTCAGTGATGTGTCCCTCTCTGAAGGTATCAGCATTTGCTGTGCAGACACCTATTGGGAGGTTTGGTTTTGTTAGCAGAGACTTGAGGCCACAAAAAATAGCTTTAAAAATAAATGTGTTGTCATATGGGATACTGAGATGATGAACCATAATTACATGCAGAGCCAGATTTCTTCCTTTGTACTTGTTTTCTTGATGTTATTTGTGAGATACAGTGGGACTTCAGTTTGACTTTTAAAACAAGAGTTCCTGTGGATTTTTTTTTCCCTTTGTATGTGTGGTGAGCCTAAATTCAGATTTTGGTTGACTCTGTGAAGGAACTGATGAAGATAGTTATGTACATGTTTGCGAAGTTCTTCTCTCTGGAAACAGAGGCCTTTTTTTGGTCACCAGGGGCCACATTCTTACACTACTCTTGGGTCAGATTCCCCTCCCTACACATCCAGTGTTTTGCTCAACATGTCAGAACCCAAGTCCAGCTCTGGGAAGGAGTTTCCTCCCTGGGCAGTCATCTGCCTGTCACCAGCAGAAACTTCTTGCCCAAACAGTTAGATCCCAAATTTTATTTGTATATGCTTCTGTTTGGGGTGCACACAAATAACATGGGTTTGGGATCTGGAGACTGCTGTCCTCACCAATAGCACCTGTGTAGAGAGAGGAAAAATTCAGCTGGACATACATGAACAGGTGGAAATAAACAGGCTTTCTGTGGTACTTAGAAACCAAATGCAAGACAAAGATAAGGTGAAAATAGCAACATGACTAATCCCAGGAACATCAATATTGTTTATAACCTTTAGACATAGGTGCACCCAGTAACAGTTGCTAAAGTTGCAATGACAAGTTTGTCTCAAATAATTCCTGGAAGTACCACAGAAAATGGACAAAGGAAAAGTAGCACTTCTCACAAAAGAGCAAAATCGTAGAAGTTGCTACTCAAAATAAATCATTGTATTTTGGTTTTTGCTAAAGACACTATTCTTGTCAAAGCTCATCAAATGCAGCAGTGGTGTTGGGTAACTAAGTTCAGTGACTTACCTAGTGATGGCATCAATGCTGTGGCATGACCTGCATTTCGGGTACCAGGAACTCTCACTGGAGACCCTGGCAGGCACCTGAGCACCTTTCCATCAGGATTTTTGTCCCTTGGGTGAGTGCTGGTCTGTCACCTTGTGGGTGGTTTCCCATGGGGAAGTCAGGCACCAGCTCGCACCCACGTTTACAGCAAGGTCCAAACTTGGGCTTTCCCTTCTTTTGCTGCAGACCCATTGAATGTCCTTCAGCTCCTGACCCAGGCTTTCCCTCCTGCTTTCCTTCTGCTCACACGTGTCTTCTCTCTGTGTTCCAGCCGCTGGGCCAGCCGCAGCAGCACCACGCAGCGCAGGAAGGACCGCCTGCGGCAGCACTCGGAGCACATCGGGCTGGACAACGACATGAGGGAGGTGGGTGGCCTCATCTGAGGGCAGCACAAGCTGTGAGCCAGGAGGTGAAGGTCTGGACAACAATGTGCCTATTACCTGAGGCAGTTTTGTGGCTACTGTATGGTGTGGTTGGGTCTCTGTAGCCATTTGGATGCTGCTCCGCTTGTCGTAGATGCTGTACAACTTCAAAGCACACAATATAAATAAAGTGCTTTTATTTCTTTGGAACAAGACATTCCCACTGTCATCAGGAAAACGGCTTATTTGCTGATTTAGACCCTGGCCATGTTACTGCACGCAGATAGCAGAGCCCTGGCAGTGCAGCTGCCAAACTCTGGCCAGGGTGGAAGTCTCTGGAAAAGTGAAGTCCTTGAATAAATGTCAGCCCTGTAGAAGCAAATGAGGCAGGATTCCTCTTTTCTTTTTTTTTTTTTAAGGAATTTTGTCCTTTCTCTTACATAGATTTCTGACATGAGTATGCTTATTTGAAAGGTTAAGACTTTGGGGCCTTTTTATGCCTAAAGCTTGGAAACTCCCATGCATCTTGTAAATGTCAGTCACGTACATGTGTTTCTTTCCCATCTTTTCAGTTCCTCATCCTTCATTAAATTTCTGCCACATTTTTCCATTGATCTCCATATGCTTCTATTGTATGTCACTAGCAAAAATATAACACTCATGCTGTTTTGTGGTAAAACTCACTGAATAATGTTGGTCAGTGTTGGAGTTTGCCCTCCAAGAGAACCTGAGTGGATGAGAGGACTCTTCAACCATAGCTTTGAACAATGTTTCATGGAAACACAGCAAAACAGCACTTGTACATGTTTGTTGCTATTTTTGCTAACATGGCTTTGCAAGTGTGTTTTGAACAGTGTCCCGTGCGTGTATATCGCAGCAGAGCCTTTTCAGTACTTTGTCATGTATTTACTTTCTTCTTTTTTTGGCTGTGGATCATATGCATGCTTCTTTTGCTTTGTCTCCTCTTTCTTTCTGGCTGTTCTGCCATTGGGGCATCTGCCTCCTCTTAGCCATCGGAGGAGCTTTTGCTTCGTCAGAACTCAATGGCCTTCTGGGAGTGGGATCAGGGACCACCCCCTCCTGCACGGCCTCCTAAAAAATCCTTCTCTGAATGCTGCCTGGTATGTTTTAGTTTTTCTTGTTGAAAGCTGCTTTTGAGATGTTGTTAGCATGAGGAACCTCTGTCTTTGCTGCGTCTCAAACCTGCCCCTTTCTTCTAGAGTATGAGCACGTCCCTGTAGTGCTTGGAAGTGTGGTTATAATCGGAGAAGCAGCTGAAAAGGAGCTTCCACACCAGCTCCCTGGAAAACACAGCGGCTCCAAGGCTAAAAGACTAGGATTTTGTTTTGCCTTAGGGTTTTTTCCCCCCCATGCTGCTTACCTGGAAATTCAGTTTAGTGTGCCAAATCCCAAAAGCATTGCTTTCTAGCTGCTGGATCATTGCATCCCAGTGTGCAAGAGGGTGGTGGTGCATGGATGCTGGTGTACAGGCAAAGGGAAATCAACTCATTCTCTCAGCCCACCCTTATTCTTCTCTGGAACCTTAGAGTTATTTTTTTTATTTTAATATAATAAGAATATATACAATTAATAAAGTAAAGTTAGCTGTGTTTTGTACTCTTCAGACTATAACCACACTTTTTATCCCTTCATATTTAAAAAGAAATATTAGTTTTTCTAGTTGTACATTCCCTGTATTACTTTTTCACTGGTGTTGCTGTTAATTTTTTCACTGACATGGAAGTCACTTGTGAGGTTGCTTGCTGAAACACGCTCTCATTGTCTGCAACTTTTTTCTTTTATTCCCACCTGTAGTTTTTGAGCTATTTTTAAATCCTTACAGTACTGTAGTTACCTAACTGAGAACTTCAGCAGAACACAGCTTTTTCATGGCAGAACCCTACATTCTTGTCTAACCTGTTAGGGTGATGCTAAGTGGTTGTTGTCCAAATTTGTGTTGAAAAAATCTG
>WEIU01001708.1:554319-592907 GCA_013389925.1 Aegithalos caudatus | reverse complement strand
AAAAAAAAAAAAAAAAGTGTGGGGGGAGCTATTTCAATTAACTTCAGTATGTTAAGATTTTGGTTTTGCTTTTCCCGATCTACTGGATGGTGGCCATGGCAGAAAGTTTGGAACTATGTGATCTTTAAGGTCCCTTCCAACCTAAACCATTCTGTGATTCTATGGAATAAATTTTCTGCCCAGGCAGAAAGCTTCAAGGATGCAGCAGCCATAGTGACCTCTCAGTTCCCCAGAAAAACCCATGCAGCAGCAGCAATAATTCCATGGAGGAATGTGATCTGCTTCTTCCAAGAAAGACTGATCATTGTCACGCATCATCCCCCAGAGAGGCATCATTAACTGTACAAAAACCCACTATGGAAAAAAAGCATTCCTACACCAGGCTTTGAGTGCTGCTTTTCAAGATTTTTTATTTAGCAACATTCTATTATCTTGCTCTTTTTAAGAAAAAGTTACAAATAATGTTTTAACAACATTTTGATTGTTGTGGCCAACTTCTCAGCCTTGCTCAGCACCTAGCTCTCCCTGGGGTCAGAGGTCACTTGCTGATTGGTTTGTGGATTTTGGCTTAACAAAAGAAAACCCCAAAAAACAGACCAAAGCAAAAATACCCTACCATTGTTGACAAGGCAGTGGAGCAGGAAAGTTTGAAAGTCTTTGATTATAGGTTGGATTTTTTTTTAATGAGTATGCTGATTTTTGTCCATACTTAACAATTACCATAGTAAGAACATTAATGATCCCAAGTGTCAATTCTGCTTAAAATGAGCTTCACTTGTAATCAAGAAGTTAATTGAGAATAAGATCAAGTCTCATTTTTCCTGCATAAACTGTCTAGATGAAAAGTAATGGATGAAATCTTTCTTATTCGCTAAGTGTATTTCTGCTTCTTATAATTTAATTTTAAGGGATTTTCTTTCTATCCACATATAGTCTGATCACAAATTAGGCAATTCTTAAAACAAAAATTTTATGTGAGAGATATCAGTGGAAAGAAACTTTTCTTGGTGTTTTGACTTTATTGATGAATGAAGGTATTACACTTTATGCACTTGTTGTGCCTAACTTCATGCTAGTGACTAACAGCACAGTTCACTGGCTAATACTGACTGATTCTGTACCACTCAGGAAAATATCTTGCTTTTTCTGTTTTCAAAAGGGATCATTCCACTTCTCCAGTCTGACACCTAAACACCAGACAAATCAAGATTGTGTTTCTAGATTAACACGAGCTCATTTGTTTTCACCACCTTGCTTGACTAGGATGAGGAGAGTCACTCTGACCTATAATATCTAAAATTATTCTCTTTATTTTTAGAAATACATGCAGGAGGCAAGGAGTTTAGGTAAAAATTTAAGGCAGCCCAAACTGTCAGACCTGTCTCCAGCTGTGATTGCACAGACCAACTGGAAATTTGTGGAAGGGTTGCTGAAGGAATGTCGCATGAAGGTAGGTCATCCCCTTGTGTGCTCTCCCTGGATTACAGTGAGCTCATATGGCATCTGCAGATGTTCTCCTGGCTCACAGCTGGAATGGCATTGTTCTGCTGGAATACCTGATTGTTGCAGGATGGATGTCCCAGTAGTGTTTTCAACAGCTAGAAGAGAAAGGAACGTGTTGTTGCTCTTCTGTTTATGCAGTTGAAGTTGATGGAAGAAGTAGAAAGGACAGGAGGGATAATCAGCGTGACCAGACATCTTCTGGAGGATTTCCTTTAATTGTTCATATTGACATGTAGCCTAAACAGAATGAGGCCCTTGGTCAGAAGGGAAGAATTCAGCACGTGTGGCTTGTGCATGTTGTTTATGCAGAGCAAATGAAGTATAACAATTCCTGATTTGAAAGAAGCTTTTCATAGCCATGGACATAGAGCTTTTTGTGTCTGTTGGTAGTATACTGCTTTACCTGAGTGTTAAACTTTATTGGCTGTAACAAGAATTAAAACAGAAGCCAAGCAAAACTTAACATGTATTCTGTGCTCTGCTTGGTAATAAATCACCAGTGTAGAAATAGAACAATAGATAAATGGTATAGAAATGGGACAGCTGGAGCAGGCTCCCCAGGGAAGTGCTCACACCACCAAGTCGGCCACAGTTCCAGGAATGTTTGGACAATGTTCTCAGACACATGGTATGACTCTTGGGATGTCCTGTGCAGTCACAGGAGCTGGACTTGATCTTTCTGGGTCCCTTCTAAATCAGAGTATTCCCTGATTTGAAGTAATCAAGCAAACGTTTTCATATAATTATTTTTGTTAATTTACAATCTCTGCAAATCGATTTGAAGCTTCTATTAGCAATGGTCTCTAGGTTAAGCATGTGTAAGTAAACTCATCTGTAAATTCTGTCCCTTGTTGGATAACATGCTTAGAAACTCTTGGGATTTTTTTTTTAATAGACTAAACGCATGTTGGTAGAGAAGATGGGCCATGAAGCAGTTGAGCTGGGACATGGAGAAGCCAACATAACAGGTCTGGAGGAAAATACATTGATTGCCAGTCTCTGTGATCTGCTAGAAAGAATCTGGAGCCACGGTCTTCAGGTCAAGCAGGTTGGTAAATACTGAACATCCCCTCTGCTTTCTAAGCTGCTACTCAATGGCGTAACTCCAAGATAAAGCAGGAGGTATCTTTGGGATAAGTGTCCCTGGTTCATATTTTGCAAAAGTTTGAGGAAGTTTGGCTTTTTTGGGGAGGTGATTGTTTTGGGGTTTTCCCCTCTGGAAAGCGCAGTGGTGTTGTTGAGTACATGTTTGGTTTATTCCCTTTCAACCTTCACAAAGGAAACTGAGAGAGAGGACAAAGAAACAAGGTGGGTGGTGTGAATGCTGGATCAGTGGGATGGTCCTCTCTTCCTGAGATTTCATAGCCCAAGAGAGAAGGATTTGTTCTCATTACTGAACGTTTTACCCATTCAAATGCCATTTCATTATTCTGCCATGTTTATTGGCCATTATTGATTGGTTTTTGCTGGTTTATTTAAAGTGACATATTACCTATTCCATTTTCAGGGGAAATCTGCATTGTGGTCCCATTTGCTTCAGTACCAGGAGAGAGAAGAGAAGCAAGAGCACAGTGCAGAGTCTCCAGGTGGGTACCTGGCAGGTAACTCCATGAGAAGTCCATCAATGCAAAACTGTCATGGGAGGAACAGTGCAACCACGTGAAACCCGTGCAGGATTTTCAGTGTATTTGCTTGCTAATACCACATTTATGTTTTGAGACTTCTCATAATCATTGTGGGGATGTCTTGATGTCTGGACAGAATGGATTGAAATCATTGTAGGCAAAGGAAGATAGTTTCCATCCTTGTCTGGAAAATCACTTGATGTATGTGCAGTACCTTCATTCCCTTTTAATGAGCATTGAGTGAGGTGTGAGAAGCAGTGTCTCCGCAAGAGATAATTTCTGAAGAAGCTGAAAGTGTGGAGCTGGGAATAAGACAGCTGACATTTTTCTTTCAGTGAGCATGATCTGTCTCTCAAAGCCCAATATGAGTAACTCACCTTCAATAAATCTTTATACTGGTGGGTGGTACAGTTCAGAAATTGTGTAATTAATCTCTGTCCATCAGTCTAGGTACTCAATTCATGCTTTTGCTTGGCCCAGTACAATCACTAAATTACTTCTGTGTTTTAAGAGAGGTTTTCTGATAATCTTGAGATGTCCCTGCCCAGTGGCTGGGGTATTGCAGTAAAAGTCTCTGAACTTATACAAGTGGATCATCTTGCAAGGACTCTCAAATTCAGATCCTGCAGATGGGAACTTTTATGATCAGTCCTCAAAGAGGCATTTATGGACGAAGTACTCTCTCCTATGAAAGGACTTTTTAATAAGCTTCAATGAGTAATGCACTAAACAATCTGGCTGGCAGGCACAAATTCCTGAGAGCAAAATATGTCACCACAAAGTGGTTTGATAAGAGCAGAGCACAGAGATGCATGGCATTCTTTGCATTGAATATGTTACTGTAGCTTAATTTTATTTGAGTTGTTCTCAGTTGTGAGCTTTTCATAGGAACTTCTTACTAATAAAACTCATTGCTGTACAGATTTAAGTTAAGGTATTTCACATACAGAAAAAGGAAGCTAGATCTCCCAAGTTCAGTGCTGGTTAAGGAAGGAATCGGTGATATGTTCAGAATTTTCATTTTACTTCTGCATTTCCAGGATAAGAGTTAATGACAATGCACAGAAACAGTACAGTTACCAGCCATTTAAGACTGTTTTCAGCTGTATGTAGAACAAATGCATTGCAGACTATTGCTGTAGTGTTGTATTTACTATGTGTGTTTTCTCCACTGTAGTTGGAGGTGGAACAGAAAGACGAAAGTCTGATACAGGAATTACTCTGCCTACGTTGAGGGTTTCCTTGATACAAGATATGAGGTATGCAATTTGGTTCCTAAAGCATTAATTAAGGTTTAATTGTGTAGCACAGGGTAAAGATCCTCACTGGCTTTGGGTCTACAAAGGCTAAGGAGAATTAAACCTTCTCTTCAGCCCACATTGAAACCTACAACATGTTGCCTTTCTGTTTGGAAAAACTTCTTTCTGCGTTCACTTGATCTATTTTAGCGAACAGAAAATGAAAACCACACATATGTTACTGCAATTTCTGTTTTCCCAGGGGAGTTCTCCCAGTAATAAAGCCAGCTTCTACAAATAACAGCAGATATCCTAAATTCCTTGGTATTTTCAGTTTGTTTTTTTGTTCATTTTTTAGTTACTGACCCAGCAAGTACAGATGATAGGCAAAGCAAAGGGACTTAAAAACCTGCTCACAATGCCTGAGCAATATTCTTTCTTTTCAAGCATTTCTTTCTTTCTAGCATTTCATGGCAGATAGTAATAAGTGTACAAGTTTAGAAGTTCAGTCAGACCTAGAATTTGGGTGAGTTTAAAGCTGGTATGTCAAGTTAAGACAGGTTCTCTCCAGTGGACCACAGCCTGGCTCTGGAGACCTTTTCAAGCAGCGTTGGTTTGGAACCAGAAGGATTAGAGAGTCAGAAGAGACAGAGGCTGGTGAGGCAGCAGCAGGAAGAAGGAAGTTCTTCAGGGCATCTCCTTGATCAAGCCACTGCCACGTCAGGCCAGTGTTTTGACACTTGTCTTGCCTGGGCTAGGGATTTCAGTGGGATAAACAAGCCATGGAAAGAGAGGAGGAATAATGCAATAATGCTCATCTGTGAAGAGCTGAGAGCAATTACTGGTAATTTTATGTGTGAGACAACATGAGTACAGTTTCTTGCAATATCATGTCATTGTAGGCAGAAGAGCCTTAGGGTAAAAATAAGATTTATTGTAGTTAGTTCACAAACCCCTGATTACAGTGATGTGGTTTTTACTATGTGTGTTGATAGAGAAGTCAGATTTTTCTGGGGAAAAAAAATCATTGTACTCCCCACCTGCAGTGTGCAACCTTTTAGTTTGATGCTTTGTAGTTTGAATCTTTTGTTCTGATTTCAAAGAGCATGACATGCCACGTACAGCTAAAACAACATGTAAAAGAGGGAGAGAGTGTAATACAGTGTAATTAGGGGTGTAGTGCCAAGAGGTCATTTTGAACATGTGTCTGCCATTTAAGCATTGCTCTCATGGGATGTGGCAGCTCTCTTCTCAGTTCAGTCCTGGGAATCTGACAGGCATGTAGAGGGTCAGTCCGAGGGAAGGATGAAGGAGGATCTGGAGCGGAAACTCCTGTGCTGGGAGGGGTTTGCTGACAGAGGAGGCTGTGTGTGTGTGCTCACTGCTGCGTGCATGGGTTCTGTCTTCCATGAGCTTCCACTGGAGTAATGAAAGCCTAGCATGGATCTGAGCTCTCTTGTTTGAATCACAAGTCTTTCTTACTGCCCTTCAGAGAAAAAGTACAGAAGCAGGACATTACCTTTCGTAATATCTTGGGTATTTGTGATTGTCCACGAACGTGTCTGGTCATAGAAAATGCTGAGCAGATGATGAGCTGAATTTGTCATCTGTAATCTCAAGGCATACTTTCTCCTGCTTGGAAGGAATGCTGCCTAGTATTTGTTTGCACCCACAGACCCAGGCTGAAGTTGAAGGATGGATAATTGTTAAATTGCAGGGCTTGTGGTGCTGACTGAACTAATGGCTGGAGGATTAAGCATTGCCTTAAGCAGGGCTTGTTTCTGATGGCTCATGCAAGGTTATGTAAACAACTTAAAAGCAGGGCTGAGTCACAGCCATGCTCTGATTGTGCCATGTGCTACAGGTACTGTAGTGTGTCCTCTGCCCCCCCTAAAAGCCAGGCATCACAGATGTGGTCAGGAAGATGCTCAGGCTGTTCATTTTGGTTCTGTGCATGGAATCTCAATGGCACAAGCCAGTCCAGGGCTACTCCCTCCAGCCTTTCCCCTGGCATGGATCTGCCTCATCTCTCCAACCCCTCTTCCAGCTATAGCCTGCTTCCAGCATGGCCTCACCCTTCAGGCATTGCTGAGCATCCAGCCAAACCAATCAACATCAAGGCCTTCCCAAAACTTTTGGTCCAGCTGGGTTCAAGTTTTTGATCCTTCTCCTTTGGGCAAGCTCTTTCTTGCTCTCAGCACTTGCTCTCATGCCCCTGCCATGCCTCCCTGGTGCCTCCCTCCTGCCAGGAGCTTGCACTGGGCGATGTGAGCTGGCCACTGGGCCCACAGCAGTGATATTTAACCTGCTGTTCAGAAAGAAGGCTGAGCAAAGACCTGCTGCCTACCTGGGATGAGCTATAGGCTCCTTGCTGACTGTGCTGGCATGGGATGGTGCACAGCATCCCTGGGGCATGGCAGTGCTGAGCAGCTGTAGCCTCTGCTGGCAGCACAGCTGTTTGCAGAGGGTTGGTCTCACCATACCCCAGGCTTACATTTGACAGGGCAAACAGATTTTTCTGTATTATTAATGGAATTAAAAGCAAGCCCAAACCAGGGGAGTTACATTGAAATGGCACTTCAGTGCTCTGACAAGAAGAATTTGCTGTGCAGTGGGGAGCATGCGGTGCTTACACTTAGGTCACTGATAAAAATAGAGCTGTTCTGACTCTCACAACTGACAGTGAAATAAATTTGGGTTCCTGCATGCTCTGTTTTGTTGCACTCTGCTTTTGCTGACACCAAGACTGATTACTGAGTCTTTTTAATATCTCTGGCAAGCTGCATGCTTGCAGATATTTATTTTTCCCAAATGCACAATTAATGCTAATCTAGTCTGAACCAGACACAGGTAATGAAGAGGCACAGAGCGTGCATGGAATAAGGTTGAGTCCATCTGTATTTGAATCTTCTCACAGTGAAATAACATATTCTGCTCAGTGTTTCATATTAGATGTAATTCAAGCTGAGCACTCAGGGGGAAGGGGAGGGAGATGATAGTCTGTGCTTTGATCTTCCCATCTCAAAAGGCTTGAAATGTCTGAGGAGAGTGTCTCAACATGATGTAGTTGAGTGTAGCATGCATCCTGTTTCTCAAGGACTGTGGGTCACGTGTCCAGCTCTCTGCTGGAAAGGTTTGATGCTGGCTGCCGTGCTCTGAGCCAGGAAGGGCTTTCCCATGCCAGGAGCAAGGCTCCAGCCTTGCAGGTCAGCCTGGCACAGAGCAGTGCTGCTGGGCTGTGTATCCTCTTCATTTGTGCAGGGAAAACTGAAAACTCATATTTCTGGACAGCTCCAAGTTGTTCTTTGTAAATTTGCTCTAAAGGTCCTGGGCCTGCTGTGTTAGAGGTTCTGTAAACAGGAGAGTAGTTTTCTCAAATAATGCAGGGACTAAATGTAACACTGTCTTGGTTTGAAAGACAGGTGTCTGTTAAGGAAGGCAGAAGTTTCTCTTGGAATGGAAAATGTAAAGCCTCTCCCTCTGAATTATTACAATTTTGAAATTAAGGGGCTCTCAGGCAAAGATATGAGAATAGGAATAATAGTTTTTTTACTAGTATGTATACATTTAAAAATATTTTTTTAAAAAACAACTACAACTTAATAGAAAAATGAAAAATAAAATGCTGTAGTACAAAAACACTGACAGATTCAGAATACAACCTGACACCCTGTTGGTCAGTGTTGGTAGCAGTCCAATTAAATGGCAGCTGCAGACCTCCTGGAGTGACAGATGTAGTTCTGTTGTAGTTCTGTAGTACAGTGATCCTGTAGAGGGGTGTAGTTTTCCTCTAGGAAAAGGCCCAGTGGTGATGTAGAAGGGTCTGGTCTAGTCTTCCTCTGGGAAAAGGCTGTAGTGTTCCAAATCTCAGATTATATCCAGGTAGGAATGCTTGGCTCCTCCCCCTGGGTGGAGCACCTCACAATGGGAGGATGTAATTTTATCAGTCATGCAGAGAGACTCAATGACAGAAAATATCCCCCTGGAGGGAGGATGGGTGGTGGAAGAGTTAAAGAACACTGTCCCACCTGGTTTTAACAGATGGTAATAGAATGCATACTTTTGGTTACATCTTGTATTGCAGCCTAAGACAAACACAAAGCACACCCTTGGGTGTAACAGATGGGGGAAAGCATGAGCCAGTGAGACTATAGTAGTCAATGTAAAAAGCATCAGGCACAGCATGACATTGTTGGATCTCCTTGGGAGTAAATATTGCCACATTCCCCAACACTCAGCAATGCATGGAGGGCTGTCAAGGAAGTTGCAGGAGTTAGACAGTAAATTGCAGCTGAGATTAGTTCAGACTTCAGCTGATGGTACTTAGAGCCTGCCATGAAGATTTGGAGGGCTGAATTGCCTGTGCACTTAACATGCAGACTACATGAAAATTAAGAAATTTAAACCTTTTCTTTCTGCTGCTGAAAACTGCTACTCATTTTCCTTCTTTTTTATTTAACCAAGTGGGGAGGTGTTTTTTTTATCCTGTCATGGCAGTTCTCTTCCTCTTCTAAAATTCCCTGTGCTCTAAAACTAGAGTTTCTGGCATTCTCCACACTGGAATGTGGGAAGTTTAAAAGGAAAAAAGAAAAGCATAATCGTAGAAGAAAGCCCCTGTGGAACAGTTCTGCTTTCCTACAGATGAAACATATGGAGGGCTGTTCAAATTATCACTTACAGGAAGGCCTCTTATATCCCTAAAAATGTGATTCTGCTTGCAGCTTCCTGTTGCTGTTTTTTGCCTCAGCAGTCCTTCTTTTCTCAGATGTGCCATTGCTGCTGCCCTCAAGGGGTTTGTTAGAACCTTCAGAGCCACTATGGTTTGGAGAAACTCTCAGGACATGTGTTTATCTCTGCCCTCCCAGACACACCTGCTCGAGCCAGCAGCTGGAGGTGGCAGCTGAGGTATAAGTGGGTCTCACGAGGTGTGCCTGCTTTTTTTAAGTGTTAGCAGTGTCCATGAGAATGTGTACCATGGGTAAATAGGTTTACCACTCCTCTCCTTGACCAGGCACCCACAGAGCAGCTCCTACAGGCTGCCATGCCCAGGAAAAGCTGCCACGTGTCCTCATGCCAGCCTGGAGCTGCCAGGGATCTCATTGCCACAGTGCAGGGTTCTGGGGGGCCCTGCTGGGGATCTCTCCAGAAATTATGTCAGAAGACATTTTCCAGTTCACCTGCTGCATCATCACATGGGATGTTGCCATTTGAAGCATTCAGAATTTTTATGATTCATCTATTTATTTCCTTTCCCACACATTTTAGGCACATTCAGAACATGAGTGAGATAAAGACTGATGTGGGGCGAGCCCGCGCCTGGATAAGACTTTCTCTGGAGAAGAAGCTTTTGTCTCAGCACCTGAAGCAGCTGCTTTCTAACCAGGCACTTGCAAAGTAAGCCAGCTCTTTTCTTCAAGCCTTCACTTCCACATTGTGAAAGTGGTGCCTCGAGCTGCTGCTGCGTGGGGTACAGCCAGGCACCCTGTTTGGGTACTGTGGTTTCCAGCTAGAAGTGATTGAAGGGCAGGGAGGAGCTGGGAGAGGTGGTACTGCCCACCCAGCAGGGCACAAGTCTGCTCATCTGCATGGAAAATACGTGACAGATTTCAAGAAAGAGATACTAGTTCTTGGTCAGATCTGTGCACTGATCCAAGCCACACTGCAGCCCTGCACATCCTTGAACTGACAGAGTGGTGGGAGGACCCCAACTTCTGCTGGGTGCATTCTGCTGAGTTTTGTGTCGCAGTAGGGAGCAGAAGTAAGATGAGGTTATTAGATGAGACCATTCCACAGTGAGAAGGTATGGGAAAGAAATGAGGTTGGTTCAGATCTGCTGCTCTGAGCACTGTTAGCTTTTACCTGTGCTTTGCAGCAAACCACAAACTGAGATGAACTCAGTAGCCTTGCTGTGGGAGCGTGGAGCCAAGAGTGCTGTGTAAAACACATGTAGCGTGTTTACATGCCCTCCGTGGGTTTCTAGCAGCTTCTGTTATTGGGGAGTCATGCCTCCCATTAAGAGCCACCCTTCATTTGGTGTTTTGAGATTCAAACACCTTTTAAGTTACATGGTGCTTTTTCAACAGCAACAACAAAAACGCCATGTGCTTGTTTCTCCCAGGAAACTTTACAAGCGTTACGCTTTCCTGCGCTGTGAAGAAGAACGGGAACAGTTTCTCTATCACCTGCTCTCCCTCAATGCTGTGGATTACTTCTGCTTCACAAGTGTCTTCACTACAATCAGTGAGTTGGAGAATCAATTTTTTTCCCCTTGACTAAAAATTAGCTGCTGTCATGGTTTGTAAGAGATGATGTCGCTGGTGCCTGAGTAGCTGAGCCCTTATCTGGAAGCCTTGGATGTCTCTGCGGGGCTCCTGGGTGCTGGGTGTTGCCCTGGGAAACCAGCTGGAGAGCCAAGGTTGTGTGGGAGTGCTCTGGATAAGAGCATTGCACAAAGGAGTGTAATCAGCAGAGAGTGCTGCTCTCTGTGTAGTTTCTTTCAGCTTCCCTCCCAGACAAGTCCTCTACTTCCTAATGCTTCTTTCTGGCCTTCATTAAGTATGCATCTGAGCAATCTTCTCTCCCCAGACTGAGGAGGAGATGGAAGATTGGAGGGTGAAATACTTTGTGCTCCCCTATGTATTTTAAATCTCTTCTTGTCTCTTCTTAAATGCCAGAAAGATTCCCTTTCTCACTCTCTCGTAAAGAAGTGAGCAGAGATTGGATTGATATCTGGAAATTAATCTTTGTCTCTCTAGAACTGGACAATGGAGAAAAAACAAGATCCCATTAGATGACCTAATTATTTGGATTCACCTGGGCAGCCATTATTTTTAATTTTCCTGCCTGTTAAGAGTGAAGTGAAGCAAGTTTTATGTGGCTGTCAAAACAGGCACTCATTCTACTTTTTCTCCTCTTAAAGCAATAAATTCCCTCAGAACTAGCATAGCACAAAGAGATTTCATCCTTGATTACCTTATTTCTGTGGGGCATCCATCTTAACAGCTTTCTCCTGTAGGACAAGTGCTTGGGATTTGAGGGTATTTTTTTGAGTGCAGTATGATTGGCTGGCACACAAAAGTAAAAGGGTCTGGCTTAGCTTTCCCAGTCAAAAAGACAGCTTGTGAAACATAAGGGGAGAGTGAGTCTTGCAGTGCTTGAGGTGCCGTGTCAGAGTCAAATCCAAATTGGGGTGGGTGGCAGTCCTTGTCTTAAGCATGTATGAGTGGTACAGATTTAAAAGCAGAAGAGGAAGAGAATAAGAACAGGAATAAGAATAAAGAGGGGGATGTCCACAGAGACACACCAGACCTGAGAGTCTGGCTGTGGTGTAAGCAGCCATGCCAGCATTTCCTGTTGCAGCCTTTCCATACTTGAAGGGGGCCTATAAGAAAGATGGGAACAAACATTTGGTCATTTAGCTGTTGCAGTAGAACAAGGGGGTGATGGTTTTAAACTAAAAGAGCGTCAATTTAGGTTAGATATAAGGAAGAAGTTTTTTACATTCTGAGACCCTGGCACAGGTTGCCCAGAGAAATTGTGGATGCCCCACAATCCTGGCAGTGTTGAAGGTCAGGTTGGACAGGGCTGTGAGCAGTCTGATCTGGTTGAAGATGGCCCTGCTCACTGCAGGGGGGAGGACTAGATGGCTTCCAAAGGTCCCTTTCCGCGGTGACCTGCCGTGTGCCCCATCCTCCCGGCTCCGGATCCGCCCCTGCGCTGTCCCGGCTGTGCCGCGGGGCTGCAGCTCCACCGTGCGGCTCCACTGCCCTTCGCCCCCGCCGGCAGCGGGAGGGGTCTCCCGCTTCGCTTCCGAGACAGGCAACGAGAGCTTGCCTTCAAGGGAAAGGCCTGGTTTGCCCCAGAAATTGCGTTTATTGTACGGGAGAAAGGAATAGATCAAGACTAACATACTTTCCCCTCTGCCTGTTCTCAGTGATCCCTTACAGGTCAGTGATAATTCCCATCAAAAAACTAAGCAATGCAATAACCACATCAAACCCGTGGATATGTGTGTCAGGAGAACTGGGAGATAGCGGTGTCATGCAGATTCCTAAAAACCACCTAGAAATGACATTTGAGGTGAGTATGTGCTTTTCATGTTTTCCATTCTATTTGAAATATGCTTCCAAATAAATATTACTTTGTTAAGAGGCTTTTAAGAGCACAGCATTTCATATTCTGTCCTGATTTTCATCATCACTGTAGGTTCAGATAGGTACAGAAAAATAGCCTGCCCTTCTCGTGTGAGATGAAGGTTTCCTGTGGGCACACATCACTTCTAACCATAGGCCTTACTGCTGTCCCTGCCCAGCCCAGGATTCCTCACCTTGCCTATGTATTTGCTACTTCTCATTCCCTTTCACACCTCCTTGCCTCATTTTTCCCTTTCAGTGCTCATTTCCAACTCCTCATCTCCTTTCTAAGTTTATCTTCTTTCACTCTGTCTTTCCACTAACCACCAGCCAGATTCTTTTCAACCTCTGGCTGGTCCCAAATTTCTTCTCAGTCCATTGTCTGGCATTGCTCTTCAACATCCCAGCCGCACATCCGTGGGACATTGGGAGCTGCCATCCCCACTGGGCTCTCTTCCCTAGGCTTGCTGAGGCTTTCTCTTTGCTTTCCCCTCTGCTTTCCCACCCAGAAATTACAGGTTGGCTCGGTGCCATTCCAAAGCAGCTGGTAGCAGGAATTGCAGGGAAAGCCCCATCAAGCTCCTCTAGCTCGGAGCTGTACCGTATCCATTAAGGAGTGATTTTGTAGGAAAAGCTGCTACTGAAATTGAGGTTGCATCCACTGAGCATATGCAGACTGATCTTCAACAACAATAGCAAAAAAAGCCTCTAGCCAAATATAGGTCAATTTTGACAAAGAGAGGATATTTTTGAGATTAATGCCCACGTCTCATTCAGATACTACTATTTGTAGAAAAGATCTCCAGGCTTCTAACAGGCAAAATGACATATTTAGATATTTCTAAGGATAGTATTGATGCTGTTCTGGATTATTCCTTTGGCTGAAACTTTCCTAAAATATCAACTTGGGTAGCCACCCACTTACAGAAAATGTCAGCCCAAGCTGCTTGTTTGGCAGCATCAGGAGCAGTGAAAACCAAGGTCTTTCAAGGGAAATGTTTAGGTGATGTTAACAGATGTTGTTGCCAGCCCCACCTACTATTACATCTTGCACTGGAATTCACAGTGCCTTGTTTTCCTTCTGTGTCTTTGTGATGCTGAGTCTCATGTTAGTGATTTTTGTTTGGCCAAACAATAAGCAAATCAATCTTTGAGAATAATAAAGGATTGCTGCATAGTGTGGAGTGAGTCAGCTGAAGGTCAGTATGCTCCAAATGGATTTTTGAAAAGCTCTTTGTATTGAAGGTCTATTTCTTCTGCAAAAGCACACCTTTTTATCACCTTACTCAAAAATGTGTAATTAATACTTCTCAGAACTATTCAGAGCGAGTGCTCCCAACAAAGAATGTAATCTCTCCACAAGCTTTAAACAGTTTTATTTCTTTTCTCCTGTCTTAAAATAATTATGCTGCTTTTGAAAATGCTCTGTGTGTTTGGTCAAAAATACTTTTTCTATAAATCAAAGAAAGCTAGAAAACTGAATAAAAGCCCACATTTGAGACCATATGCGTGCATGTGATGGGGGTGTGTGTTGTCTGTTCTTTTTTAAATAAAGCAAAAACTGTTACTCATTTCAGTGCCAGAACTTGGGGAAGCTGACGACCGTTCAGATTGGTCATGACAACTCAGGGCTACTGGCCAAGTGGCTGGTTGATTGTGTCATGGTCAGGAATGAAATAACAGGACACACGTACAAGTAAGCAACAAGTTGTAATTTTCCTTGTCTGAAATTCTTGTTGAATTTAGAGAAAGCAAGGAGGCATTCACCTTCTCCTCGACTCTGATTGGGGCTGATTTGGGTCCCTGATAGGGTTGGGTTGGTCTCCCCCACCCCTGGTTCTCTCATTTCAGAAGGCCTAGTTGAAGTCAGATAATCTGATAAATATTAAATGAGAGTTGAGTACAGGATTTTCTTTGCATCTTTCTGAGACAGGACAGACAGTATGGATACTTTTGAAGTGATTTGTATATTTGTGTCTAATAATTAGATCTCTTGATTTAAAGTAGTGTGGTAAAATTGTGGACAAATTAACTCTTTAAACCCCAAGAGCTGAAATGACACTCTGGGGAAAATATTAAGAAAATAAAAGCTTTTGATGATTTCTTAATCCTATATTGAGCATATACCTCTGTGTCAAAATGGTCTCCTAATTCATCTTTGGTTTTTCTGCCAAAAATGGCTGGAAGCAGACTAAGACTGTGGCTAAGCAGACTCAATTGTTTTTAAAAATGTGAACTTGGAAAACTGCAATTCAGTGAGGTGAGCTCTAGATCGCCGAGTTGGCCACAGCGTATAAGGGGAAGTAGGAGGACATGGGATAAAATGACTGGGGGTATGCGTGGGTTTCACTAGGGCTCTGTGGGATCCAAAGGTACAGCAGTAAAGTGTGAGATGAGGTCTGAGTATGAGGAGATGTCACAGCCTCAGCTGAGTGAAAATTCTATGGGGATTTGGTTGTTAATCATCACAAAGCTCTTAAAGGCTGCATATCAGTTCTGGTTGCAAGTGCAAAATAACTCGTCAGAAAACAACATGTGGACCATAAAATACGTGTGTGACCGAAGCTTTGCGTATTTCCCTGTTTCTAAGGATGCTCAGTTGTGGTGCAGGGGCTGCTCCTGCAGAGCTCTGCTTTGTGAGAATTTTCTGGGAGCAAAGCATTCCCTGCCCATTAGCAGTGTTTATTGGGTGCCAGCTGTCCCCCAGCCTTGAGATCAGGCTGTGCTGTGTGTGTGGCTGAGCTCTGCTTGTCCTGGGTGTGCTGCAGGTTCCCCTGTGGGCGGTGGCTGGGAAAAGGCGTTGATGATGGCAGTCTGGAGCGGATCCTCATTGGAGAGCTGGTGTCCTCCACGTCCGACGAGGAGCTGGGAAAGCAGTGCCGCACCCCGCCCCAGCAGAAATCCCCCACTGTGACTCGGCGGCTGAGCATCACTTCCCTCACAGGGAGGAACACCAGTAAGTCCTTGCCTTCCTCTCCAGGGTCATAGGGAAGGGGTCAGCTGCCAAAAGCTGGGAAAAAATGCTTCTGTGAACAGGAGGGTTCATCCTGAAGCAAGGCTTGGTGCAGAGCAGCAGCTGCAAGCTGATGAGCTTTTCCTGCCTTCCCTGGTTGGTGTTTGCTCTGTGACGTACACATTGCCTCTTTCAATGTCCCCTTTTGACTGTAGAGAGATAATAATCTCTTTCTTTGGAGTATGGAGATAGAGATGAGGGAGGAGGAGGAAGCAGAATTTGCAGGAGCTGATGCTGCTCAGCCTCCCAGCTCCCTTTGCAGTCTGTGGGAAGACAGGCCTCTCTGAGGGCAACTCAGAGCTCGATGTGACTGCTGTGAACTGCCTTCTGGTGGAGCTTATCTCTGCAGGGACCCTAGGGCACATCAACCTCACATCCCTAAAATTAGCTTCTATGAATAACTACACTTGTCTGCAACAGGACACGGGACTGTGAGGGTCACATGAGGCATTCTGTGCTAAAACACAGAGATGGGACAGTGTAGATCCTGTTGGTACATCTGTCCAGCTCCTGTAAAATTAGAAGACATGAGTGCTGAATGTCAAGCAAGGAAATATTAACCTTCAGCTAGTCTGCTCTCCATCATTTCACAGAGCCTAATGCGGGGCAGATCCAAGAGGGAATCGGGGAAGCCGTAAACAATATTGTGAAACACTTCCACAAGCCAGAGAAAGAGGTAATTCCTACTTTTCATTACTTGCCTGCAAATTTTTATAAACAGAAATGACACTGAAGTACCAGTAGATGTACTACCTTTAGATCTGAAGTTTCTGGCATCCAGACAAGGCAAGTTGTAGTTACCTACTCTCCCTTTTCCACAGAGAGGGAGCCTTACCATTCTGTTGTGTGGAGAAAATGGTCTGGTTGCAGCACTGGAGCAGGTCTTCCACCACGGATTCAAATCAGCTCGCATTTTTCATAAGAATGTCTTCATCTGGGATTTCATAGGTAAGCTGGTGTATGATTTGGAGGAGAAGGTTTAGGACAAAATGACTCCTCACGTGCAGACCTTGCATTCTCATCAGCTAGGGTGCCATTTCTCCTGCCAGGCACCTGCTCCAGGTTTCTTTAAGTCAATGAGAAATCTGATGGCAGATGAGAAATAAACTCTTAAACTCTGTGTAAGAGAAGAGTGTGAGTCTGTGCAGAAATTTAAGAGTTCTAGTTCAAACAGCTGCTTTTCTGAGAGAAAGAAGGTAGGTTAGAGGTTGGGGTAGAGGAGCAATCGGTGTTAGGGGGAGAGCTGGGAAAGGGCAGGGACTGAAAGGTTTGAATTCCTGGTTTGTGAGAGCTCTCTTAATCATTGCACTGCTCTTCTGGTGATCCTTACCTGTAGACCTATGTAGGGGTAATTTAAGATGTACTTCCTCCCTTAGAACAGGCTTGCAGGCAGAGATGCTCAGCCTGAGGGTACTTACTCAGAAAAAGTGAAAAACCAATGCTGATGGTATCACTTACAGTGAAACCATTGAGGAGTGCTCTGGTGCTGCTCCTTGGCATTACCTGTGTTAGACATCAACCAGACTGACCAGTGCTATGCCATGGCAAAGGTGGAAATTACCACCTACCTGTGGTCTTCAGAGTCAGGAATTCATAGATAAACTGTAGAATAGCTCTCAGCAGGTTGGTTTTTAAGGATTCCCTTGTGTGATTCTGTGTCACAATGAAGTGCTTTTCTCACTGAGTTCTGATGTTCTCCCTACCACAGAGAAAGCTGTTGCTTACTTTGAAACCAGTGATCAGATTGGAGACAATGAGGAGGCCCTTTTGCTTCAGAGATCTTCATGCAAAACCTTCTGTCATTATGTCAATGCCATCAATACAGCTCCAAGGAACATTGGAAAGGATGGCAAATTCCAAATCCTGGTTTGCCTGGGGACAAGGTACCGAACTGCTCTTCACTCTGTGTGTCCTCTGGCATTAGACTAGAAGAATATTTTTCCACCATTTTTATTACTTTTAATTTTCCATTTTAAGACATCTCACACCTATCTATTATCCAGTGCCTATTTTAGGCAGCTTTAGTACTACATCAAAAATTGGAGCAAAAAAGCAGTAATAATACATGGCTAGTGTCTAAACTGCTAAAAATGTTTTGAGCTTTTTTATAACTGTTACGTTGACAGTCATGTGTATGAAATCTGTCTTGCAATGCTATTTTTGATGAAGTACTGACTTTGGGAATGCAGAATTCCTTTTCAGGAGCTGGTGAATTTCTAAATCCTCTTTCAGTTGCTTGTGAAAATGGGATGCCTGTTGTAATTTTGAAATAACTGTTCTAGATGAACCTTTCTTTCCTAATAGGGCACTTTCTGTCTTGCACTTTGAGAGGGGCAAGAGGATGTGATTTAGTTGTATTTTGGAGGGTAAAGTTGGTGTGTCTAGAAATAAGTACCATTTTTATCTTATCTGTCTGGATACTTGGAAAACCAGTCAGCAGATAGTCTGCTAGATTTTCCTCGAGTTTTATTTTCTCTGATCCTGATCTGAAAATGTTCCTGAATTCTTACAAATGTCTAATTCTGCTAATATATTTCAATTTTCATTTCTACAGTAGGTAGTATTTTACAAACCAAATCAAGGGTTGTGATTAAACTTGTACGTGCAAACAACAGCCACCGCTCACCGAGAGGGGGCTGCATGTTTTGGGTTGTGCTCCTGGAGAAGAATTGCAGCGTGAGATCTGCTGTACTTGGTGCTAAAGCAATTCCTGTCCTGCTCTTTTCAGGGACCACCTGCTGTCTCAGTGGATCCCGCTGCTGGCGGAGTGCCCGCCCATCACAAGGATGTACGAGGAGAACGCTCTCCTCCGGGACCGCATGACTGTCAACTCCCTTATCCGAGTCCTACAGACATTGCAGGATTTCAACATCATCCTAGAAGGATCGCTCATTAAAGGAGTGGATGTTTAGCATGGCTTTGCTGAGAACTTCATTACTCCTTTCCCAAACAAGCAAACCACAAATGGAGACCTGTCAGGACTCGAATTCCATGGTAGTGCACCACTGTAAGGCAAAGCTGCTGGTGGAAGCAGGATTGGGAAGCCCAGTTTGTGCCCGATGGGGACTGGCCTCTAAAGCTGCAGAAAGCTAAGATGCAGTATTGTAGTTTATTTGAAACAGAAATTTAGTACAAAAAATAGAGTATTTTCATGTGTTAGATGTGTGTAAATATGCTATCTTCTTTAAGAAATTATATTACTCTAAGAAAATTTTCTTAGACTGAATGTTCTTGTTCTGACTATGAGTAGCTTAAACCCAGGGGAAGGACTTGGGGGAGGGAGGGAAGGACCAAGGAGGGAAGGGATGCCTCTACTTGCTTGTGAGGAAGAAGCCAATCAATGTGTAAATACAGTGCAAACTCAGCAGGGCTTTTTTCAGGTATTGCAAATTAATACAGCAAATACCCTTATGTAGCCATTGTGATCGTGTCACTCTTGGAAATGCTGTAAGCATATGCTGGTTTACCCTACTGTACATGGTCTCTCTCAGTTTGTTGTTTGTTTGGAGACTCACCTTCCCATGCATGGAAGTAGAGTCGTCATTTTTTTTCTGTAAGGTCTTCTGTGTCACTCCTGTTGATCTCCAAAAGGGGAAACAAGTGTTGGAATGCTTAAATACTGGAGAGAAGGACTGCTGTCAGCCTCAGAGCCTGAGAGGATGAGATATCTGTTGAAGCCTTGCTGCTGCAGCCTGAGATGGGGAATGGTGGCTTGCTTGCTTCACTCAGTGTGTCCCTTCCCTGTCTAGATGTTCTCATGATTCACCCTCACCCTCAGCCAGTTTGTGTTGTCAATGACTTTTTTTTTTTCCCATGATGAGGAATTTGGTTTAAACCAAATTCTTGTTGTACTTGAGAAGAGTCATTTCTGTAGAGCCACAAACACTGCTGTTGCTGTGCTACCGAACTGTATCAGCTGGCTTTGAAATGTTGACAGGTTATGAGTCTTCCTTTATCCTGCAGGATGAGTGTTCCTAGGGGAGTATAGGATCTTGGATGACCTTTTTTTTTTTTTTTTTAATTATCCAGCTACCAAAAAAAAAAAAAAAGGAATTAAGCAAAAGGAGGGGTAAAATATAATGTCATGCTGGTATTTTGAGGCTTCTCTCCGACACTCTTTCCAGTTAATGTGTTACTAATACAGTGCATATATAGAGATACAGTTCTTAATGACGAACTGGGAACAACTGTATGATACACACTGAACAAGAGATTATAACAAAATCACCTTGTGAATACCATGCAGCAAATATGGAGTATATTTTCCATTCTTGTGGATGGGTGTTGAAAGGGTCTGAGGGCACAGTTAGATTCACCTGGTCTTAATTTCTGGAAGTTAGTTTAAATATAGGTTTTTGTTTTCACTTGTTTATTCCCTACAATCTTGGGCATTTGGTCAGTGGATTCTTTGGATGTGTCACTGTCAGCTGAGGCTCAGGGAGGGCCCCTGACTGGTACTGTAAGTGTTGCCTTGCACTGTGCTCTCAAGTGGCATTAGGAAGGGCTTGGCAATGGGGGACAGTGGCAGGTCTTGGCGTAGTGTGCACGTGGTGGAAAGAGGGATGGGAGATAAGGAGAGGGAAAGAGGATGAAAATAAGAGTTTGCTTTCTCAAATACCTTTTGTCAAGCTTCTCTATTTTCCTGTGGTCCTTCTGCTGCCTGGATTCTTAGAACAGCGCTCACTTCAGTGTCAAAGTTTCGGCTCAGACTCCCAAGCAGAAGAAAACTCTGCATGTAACTTTGTTTCATTGGAGAGTTTTATGTTATAGAAGTATTTTTGTTTCTAAGAAAGATGTAAAATAACACTGTCAAGGAGCCTTCCACTTTAATGAGGGTTCCAGTTTCAATAACCATTCTTTCCTCCTGAGCTTGTGCTTCCTTAAACTGACTGAACTCATCCCAAATATTGCACTGCCATGTCACTGCCGTGGGTGTGAATAGCTAATGTAAAGGCTGTGAATGGTGTCTGGAGTAGCCAGAGCCCACAGCTGTGTGACATCTCTTACATTTCCAGAAATGTGAAATTTGGGGTGTTAGGATTTTCTGTGTGGCCAGGCATGTCTGCTTAAAGTCAGCAGATGATGCATGACAACCCTTCAGCAGCAATTGAAAATATGTCCCTGTACTTAACTCTATCAATGAATTACACATTTAGCATGAGAAACCATGTGGCAGCATTATTTGGTAATGACTGCTTAGGATGTTTTGATTTCTATTACACTCAGGCCTTTCATGTCTAATGACTGCTATACAGGATTTTTTCACGCCCAGCCCAGTCTAAGTGACTTTCATTTTACTGAAATAACCACCTCTTTAGTCCTTGGATTTCTTCACAGCATCATCTGCATTTGAGGGCTGGATGCTTCCCAAAGTACACTGCTGCAGACTTCTCCAAAGGCTATGTATGACTGGAGCAGTCATAACATTCATCTGACATAACAAGGGTTAAGTGCAGGCAGGATAAAGGAGAAATGTAGGCACCTCTAAAGGTCATTCATTTAAATGAATAAACCACACACACAGAAAAAAGGCAATAACTACATGAAGTCTTTCTTAAGTTAAAAGAAGTCAAAACCTGGGAATTTTTAAAATTCAAATCAGGGCCTTTCCCCATTTCAGACTACATTAAGAAACCCTTAGCACTTAACACAACTTCACCTCAGCTTTTTCAGCAAGTGTTGACTTGTTTGGTTTTGTCAGGTTTCACATCATATTAATAATAATACAGTAAAAATTATGTATGTCTCATGTTTCCTTGTAGGCAATAAACCACCCCAAGATATGTTGAAAGGGGCACAGTTGAGTACCTCAGATTCTTAGACTAGTTATTTCACAACCTTGGGAGAACGGTTCTTCATAATGAATTTTTATTCTACCATGTATGTTTGTTTTTTTTAGTGGACTACTTTTGTTGATTGGAAACGGTGAGGTTTTTCTGTGAGGTTTTTCTGTGAGGTTTACAGAAACCATTCTACCCACTAGAATGGTAAGAAACCCATCAGGATTCTTCTAAGCTAACACAGTTTTTACTTCAGTGTTAAAGCACCTTCTTTGGTTGAGAAAGGGAATCTTGGAAAAGACCAAAGCTCTCTGGTATTTGCTTTTTAAAAAAAAAGAAAAAAAAAATTCATATCCAATGCCTGTCTGCAGATGTCTGAGTTTGCGTAGTCCAGTCGTACTAACAGCCAGCATGGTAACTTGAGGGAGTCAGAGAATCAAATGCCTCACTCTGTACAAAATGTGTATTTATAATTCTCTGAAATAAATGAAATTGTACTGTTTAGTGAAAAATCTACTCATGTTTATTCCAGGTTGGTTTGTGTAATTAGCTATCATTGTTCAAAAATGTGTTTTTAGGGTAGTTGCGCGGCAGCACATTTGAGAAAATTCCTTCTTTCAATCAAATGAAGGTGCGCGTCGTGAGGGGAAGTATTGTGTGTTACACTTGAAATGTACAAATGTGCCCTGTATAGCTTAAAATGATCCCTAAATGTCTCCATTAAGTATATTTTGTCTCTACATTATTACTAACGGAATAAGAACTGGATTATTTTCAAGACAACATTAGTAAAAGTATTGTTATATCAAGCACTTTAACATACACACCACAAACCGACATGGTTTTTTCAGGTTTTGAAGTACATTGAAATACAGCTTTTCATGCTATGTCCTTTACAAATAAAACTGTGAGAATAATGCTTGGTGTCACTTTGTCCTTGCAGTGGAACCAAGAGATTCAGGTCTCAAGCTGAGGAGCTGATCTGAGCCTGAAGGGAACAAACTGAATGATCCAGCTGGTGCTGAGTCTGGTACTGGGAAGTTGCTGGAGCAAAGCTGGGGAGAAGTGAGTGTGGGGGACTGTTCCCAAAACCAGCCTTTCTGCCTCCCCGACACAAAGGGGAGGCAGAGACTGTGCTGAGCCCAAGCAGACGTTTTTTCCAAGGCTTGGGTGGGAAATGTGGCTGATGACAGGGAAGAAATGTGATCACAGTGAAGCTGAGCTCTTACCATGGTGGCATTCATTAGGCAACCAGGATTGCTTTGTCCTTTGGATCTGGAGGAGTGGGGAGAAGGAGGATGGGATTAACTTTTAGCAAAGGGTCTCTCCTCTCGTGACATGAGCTGCTCTGATATTTGAACTCAGGGTTAAAGTGCTGGAATGAAGCTCATGCTCTCCAGTCTGTCAGGTAGCATGTTGTGGAGGAAGGTTGATGGACAAGAGAGAAATGGATGCCTGCAACAAAAAAGATGCAAAGAGCAAAAAAGGAAATAGAGTGAAATGCCCAGTTTTCTGAGTTGCACTGGATTTTCAGAAATATCCTCCATGCCCCTCCCAGCTTCAGATATGCTAGAACTGGCAAAAATAGGAGAATTTTTGGAAACTTTAGCAGTTTGAAATGCAGAGCCCTGCATGTTTGTGCATGACGTTTGTGAGGTGTGGCATGTCTGTTCATTCATTTTAACACTCTGTTCTGAAGAGGCAGAGAGAATCTCAGGAGAGGAGTGAAAGTCTCAGAGCTTGGGACCATATATGTGGGAATCCTGAAATGCATTGTGTGGTGATACTGGTGCTTATCAACATTATAGATGTGAATAAAATCCATAGAGCTGCTTATTGTCAAATGTCAGTGGGTGGAGTGGCCGTACCTTTACACCTCCTTACTAAAAGTGTGTAAATTAGAGATAGTGAGGTCTGACATCTTAAAGGCAGTCAGTACTTGAAGTAGGGCAGAGCTAAGCTTGTCCAGGTGAGCAAGTGCAAATAACTTCCTCTCCACTGTGCTGTCATTGGTGCAGTCTGGGAGCACTGCAGTGTTTTCTGCAAAGGAGGAATAGAAGAAAACTGTCTGAGAAAACTGGCATGGGTAGGAGTTGAAATAGCTCATCAATCTAGTTTGTGTCTTTCCATCATTTCAGGTAAGCTGGTTCAATTTTAAAAAATTGCATTCATTGAAATGGTGAGTGAAACTGCTTCCCTGGCTGTCACCCCATCAGCTCAGAGGCTGAGGCTCCTGTCGCTGCAGTCAGGGAGCATTTCACTGCTGACATTCCCAACTTCTCTGCTGCTATTCCATCAGCCGTGTACCATAAGCTGCTTTGAGCCCAGCACAGAGTGTGAAGGGAATGGGAAAATTCCTGTACGGGTCTGCTATCTGGTGGCTGGTTAAGGTAAACTCTCTGCAGAAGCCACTGCAGAGCTGATTTGTCAGTGGGGAGCTGTGGTTCTGCAGGAAGGCTTGACATTTCACAGGGCCCATCTGCATTCCCTGCAGACCTCACAGGGCATCTCAGATCCTTTGAATGAACTTCCTCTGTCAGAATAGGACCAGGCAAATTATTTTTGCCTTAAGCCAAACCCACCTTTGTCCTGAGGGAAGGGAGGGAAAAGCTATAGGAGGAAACAGCCACCCCCCTCTCCGATCCTTACCCACAGCGTGTTTTTCATGTTGCAGAGGAGCTCACTGCTAGGTGATCTAATGGCTGCCTTGTTACCATCAGTAATGGGTTCAGTGGAGTCCGTAAATGTGGGATAGTTGTGGTTTGCATAAGAGAGACTCAGGTGTTCACACCAGTCACTGCATAATAGAATGATCTGTAAGAAATGTCCCCATCTTCACACAAGACATTCAGTGGCAGATTTTGCTCTGCTCCCATGGTCAGCTTATACAAGTCTGAGCTAAAATGGAATTAATAGTAGCCAGATGTTGCATTTGGTGCTTTGCAATCCTTGGGTAGGAAAACCATTTCCCTTACCCTGCCCCTACAGCCAGTGGGAAGAGATGGGCTCCTTCAGTAGCCCTTGCAGGGAGAAACCTCACTTGACTGCTTTTAATTATGTCTAAAGAAGTTCAACAGATGCAGCTTGCCCTTGGAGGGTAAGCAAACATTAATGAATATTCCCACCAGCACCGTCCTCCCATACAGAGTTCATTCCTTCAAAGGCACCCAAGTGATTTATTGTGATATATTTACAAATCAAAAAAATAAACAGTTCACAGTAGTAAAATCTAAAGGTGATGGACTCAGGCAGTTTTTTTTTTTTAAATAATTTATTGATAATTTAGATATGAAGACAAATTCCTTATTTTTTCTTACAGAGGCATGCAATAGAGACCAGATAGTGTGGCTTCAATTTCTAAGTCTCCCTGACTTACCCCAAGAGCTTTAAGCAATTTGCTTTTGTCATATCCCATCTTGCAGGTAGGAAGCTGATGTACAGAGTGGGGGGACTTTGCTGCAGCCAGTTCTTCCTCACCAAGGAAGATTGTTCAGCCTTGGGGTCAGCAACTGCCCCTGCAGCATCCACTGGTGTGTGACTGAGAGCTGCTTCTCAGTGCTGCTGTGACAGAAGTGCCCTGAGGTCTCACCTGTGGTTAAATCCAGTTTAAAGGCATTGGTGAAGCCTGTTGATTTGTGATGTTCTGGGCTTGCAAGTCTGTCAAGCTGTGTGTGGTTGTAACTGTCCAGACAAAAAAACAGTTCTTCTTACTTAGCTACATTACAGGAATTATGGTTACTATCAGCAATGTGATTAAGCTCTGCAGAAACGCATAAAAATCCTTGCTTGGCTGTTGTGTGAGGATGGCAGTGATTTCCTACCAAAAGGGAGGAAGAGGAAACAGATACTTTGCAAAAGCACCTTTCTGTGGCTTTTCATCTTGAGTCCACAGCTCTTCTAGGAGGTACAGACGTTCATTAACATCTCATTAATCTTGTCCTCTCTCTGCCCCACAGCCTATCCCTGCCCACTGCAAGCCCGAATAGATCATTCCAGATCCACCACACCCATATCAGAAAATGCATGGTGGAAGGCCTGTGAAGTGCTAGCAAGAGATTTCCAGTAGTAATCAGAAACAGTCAGTACGACTGAGAACCATCTTTGTGCTGCCGTTGTTTGGTTGTGGGTTTTTTTAAAAGGCACAGATTCAATTTCAAATGATCGGGGAACTCAGATCTGTGCTTCTGTACTTGAGATGGTGTGAACTCGTCCATGAAGTCTCCTTAGGCTGCTTCTTCTGCTCAGTGCTCCCACCTAAATTCACCTTTTGAACTGTCATTACCCATGAGATAATTAGAATGTGCTCTAAGTTGGACCATGCAATGTGAACCTCCAGCTCGGAATCAGTGTGGCTACTGGCTTGCCTGAGATCTGAACTTCTAGCAGATGGCTTGTGGTTCCTGACTGTATAAATAGTGTGAAGCTGGCTACAAGTGGGTGTGGTACACAGGATATTCTCCCTCAACCCATAAAATGACTTAAAGAAAAACTGCATTCAGGGAATGTAATAGGAAACCTCACCCTATGGCTCTACCCAGCTTTCATGTTCCTAAAGCTGTGGAAAAACTTTCCATTCATGGTAACAGGAACACAGGAGAGCTAGGAAAAAACTTGCAGACCAGAGAAGCTATTTCATTCATCCTCGGCATGGACTTTAGAAGAGAATTTCAGATATCAGCAGGAATTTGTGCTAGACAGGGGTAGTGTGGGTAGCTGTGTTCAGTGAGAAATAGGATAGCTGCTCTGGGCTTAGTCATTTGTGTTTAACTGGCACAATGCTAAAAAGTGAGGAATGAACTATCTGATCTTCAATTCAAATGTGTGTCCCGGGAAGTGCAAATAGAAGTTGATCCACCACGGCTTGCTGAAGTCAGTGAAAGTTCCTAAAACTAATGAGTTTAGACAGGCATTCATGAACAATGTAGTCTGCAAAACCTATTAGTTTGTGCACAGAAGAGAAGCGACCCTCTTTTGGGAAAATAATAAAGTAACCGTTGTTGCTGCTGCTTTCAACACACAATGTTTATTAGGACAGTCCCAGTCTTCCATGTAAGAGTTGGCTTCTGGATGATCTCAGCATTTTCAGTACAAGTAGTTTATCTCTGTGAAGGGCCAGACTTGCACTAGGGAAGATATTGTACAGCCTCGTGTTAATCTCTTCAGTTAAGATATCCTGGGAGAGAGAAGTGGCAGGACACAGGGTGTGACAAGCAGGACCCTGACTGTGAAGGCTGCCAGTGTTGGCTCTGGGGAGAGCTGTGAGCAGCATGGTTTGTCTTATCAGGAAGTGCAGGACATTCTGGATAGACCCCCCTCAGCAAGTGGGGGAAAATCTGAGCCCTCATTCCCCATGGCAGAGCAGGAACTGGCAGTAGAGGACAGAAGTACAGGCATGTCCCTTTTGTCCCCTCCACAGCCGCTCCAGGCTCTCCTTATCAGGAGCATTTTTCAGCAGGATGCACACATCCATCTTTCACTTGCACTTGGCTTGTAACTGCAGTAAGTTTTCCTTTGATATTGGAAGTTAAATCTGTTTGCAACAGGACCAGCTCCTGCGAGTATCCAAAGTGTTGGGAAGTTTTCATGCAAAAATTGATGCAGGGCTACCAGTGCATTTTCCCAAGCACTGCCAGCTCCATGCCTTATCTGGTTCATCATCTAAGGTAGGCATATTCCTGGAGATATCATAAGCTGAGCTACTGAGCAAGGTCCTCCTCAGAGAGCTTCCTGGGATGCCCCTCTGTCCCTTGGACCTTGCTCCTTCCAAGTTTCATAAGCAGGGGGATTCTGAGAGACTTTTGTGCTGAGGATAAGGATTAGGAAGGGAAGGAGAAGGAAGCAGCAGCAAGAGGGGGGAGGAGGAAGTCCATAATTCATTTGAAGTGGTTCGCAGCAGGTAGTGTTTGCACCTCTCTGACTTCCCCCCAGCAAAACACTGCTTGGGGGAGGATGGCAGGAGGGCTTGTGCTCCCTTTGCTCTCCCCAAATGTTGAAGTGACTTTCTGCCTCTGGCTTAGGCAATTAATCAGGTAAGGAAAAACTACTGAGTAATCCAGGCACAATACACACTGTAACATCTTAAACAATTTCTCCTTCCCCCTCTTTCAAAAAAAAAAAAACAACAAAAAAAAACTTGCCTGCAAGGGCCTGTACTATTTTTTCCTGTGTTGGAACAGGAGCCATGGGTAAGGAGATGATGGTAGCAGTTCTTTTTGTGCCTGTATAATAACTCATGACTCTCTTACTCAGCTAATTAAAACTAAAACCCCTCTAGCTACCCTGAAAAATGTAAATAACATATATTAAAACATTGTTCTGTGGTATAACCAGCACCCAAGTTACAGAAAGGCTGTTATGAAACATGACTTTTCTTGTGAAGAAGCTGCAAATCAAGTGAATACTGGGCTTTCTTTGTGAAAGCATTAAGCTGGAAACAAACAGAAGTGTGTACAATTAAAAATGCTTGAAATGCAGAGGGCAAACAGCTGGCAGGGACCAAAGCATTGTGAACACCTTTGCATTGTGCTTTGCCCATCTCTGGAGTTAGCACAGTATACAGGGTGTGGAATATGCAGTGAAACAAGATTTCTCCAAGGGCATTGTGTTCTTAGCACAAGTAGCAAGGTAATAGGAAGACAAAACACATCAAAGCAGGAGAAAAAAGTTTTGATGAGACAGGAGAGTGTTCTTGAATCTCTGGCTAAATGCACAATGCCTGTTTAACAGCAGATCTGCTGTAACATAAAATAAATGTAATGTAATGTAAAAAAAAATGAATATGAAGCCAGTGATAAAGCAAGTCCAATATTAGGATGTGGCTCTTGTGTATTCACATTTATATCAAAATCCAAGCATGTTTCATACACAGAATGAACCCTTGGTGCAAAAGCAAGTGAGTGAAACTCCTTGCTTGTTCCTTGCACCTGATAAAGATGCTATGGAACAGGCCTGATTTAATTCTTCAGCTGTGGCAGTGCCAGACTAGCTTGAAAGAATTTGATCCAACTTTTGAGCACTCCAATCTGAATATATAAAACCTCTAAAGATAACTAAATGAAGAGCTCTGGGATTACAAGAGCACGTAAAGCCAAGTGCATATTGTAGCCATGCGAAGCAGACAGCATGAGCCATCCTAAATACCTGCCTCTTGAAATATGAAGACATTTGGTGAAGTGCTTCTGCTTTAATGCAGAAACAAAACCTTTCCCATTCACTAAAAGGTCCTGCCACCACTGTTACAGTACAGTTGGCAGGGCTTTGGACACAATTCATAAAGGGTTTGTAAAAGTTCCAGATGAGAATAGATGTTTTAAAACATGTTTTCTTTGCATTGTCTAGGAGTTCATCTCATTCTATAATCTCAGTTGGAGTTACTTGTCCCAAAGAATCAGATCCACAGGTACAAATATCCCATCGAGTCAATGTTTGCCATCTTGCAAGCAGACTAGGATCAAAAACATCATTGTATGTGCTTTGGTCAAATCAAAAACCATGGTTCCTCTCTTGTTTTAGTTTTGGGAGAAGATTCTGTCTCTATGTCTTTGTTCTGAGCTGTTGCTTTATATCAGAATCCAGCCTTGTTTAGTACCCAGAATTTGTACAACTAACATGGGTCCATACAGAGTAAGCTGCTCTTGAGCCTACAAGCTACACAGTCTGGAAGAAATTATCAGGTAGTAGTTACCAGTTTGATTTATTCTTTCTATCACACTCACTTTCTGTCACACCCCAGGCATCCCGTGTTGGTGAACAGTATGAGACATGAAAGCTGACAAGTTTTTTATGACCTTCTTACTAAGGTTCATCTGATACAATCTAGATCAGGTGTTTTTTATCCAGTGAGAGCAGTCTCCTGTTCCTGAACAGAGAATAACTGGGGTATGCTTGGCTGGCTCTGCACTAGAACCAGTCTGCACATCCAGGTACTGCTTCCTTCTGCCTTCCAAAAGCTAATCCCCGCTGCCTTTAGCCCCCTCAATGTGGTCATGCTGGTCAGAGACACCTCACAACCTGAGAACAAGGGATGGTCTCTGTACCAGCCCCAGGTTTCTGGTAAGAGACTAGATGAACTTCTTAGCTGAACACACTGATGCAGTTTATTTTCCCAGGACAGAAGACTCTACTCTGCTTCCACACACCATGTGTGGCCCTGTGTCTCATTTGAGAGAGCTGTGTGGAATGGATGCTGTTGCTTGATGAATACTTTGGATGGTCCTTTGTTACAAGATCATTTTATGCTACATGTACTGTGCAACTGCTTAATACTGAGTACTATTTCTAATTTCCTGTGACTGGTGTTAGGGGCATTATTGATCCTACTTGAGAGAAACACGAGTTTTCCAGCAACAGGTTGTTGGAGTCCAGAACATCCCTTTGGTGGCCCTGGAAGGTCAGGGGCCTCGGCAGGGATGTCTGGGACCTGACCAAGAAGGTCTGGGACCTGTACAGGGGGGGTTAATGCCTGTACAGGGGAGTCTGGGATCTGTACATGGGGGTTGGAAACCGTGGCACAAAGCCCAGGAAGACACTGGCTTTGACTTCAGTCTATGGGAAAGGCTTCCAACATTGAGAGAGGAATTGCAAGTCACCAAGGTGGGAAAAACAGTAGTGTAGTTAATACTGGGTGAAATTTCTGTATATTTGGGTTTTTAGAATGGAGGTGAATGGGACAAGGTGGAGGATTTGGGGCAGTGCCCTGTGTTCTTCCTCTTCTTCTTCCCCTCCATCTTCTGCTCTGGTGCTGGCATTTTTAGATTGGTTTAGAGTAGAAGTTGACTGTCTAACATAGGTGATAGGTATTGGAAAATCGTTGTAAATAAAGGTTACGTAGTACATAGTATAAAGAGTTAATAACTGCCCCAAGGCCAGTCAGGCGGGGACAGTCTGAGCTGTAGCAAGGATCCAAGCAGGATAAAGAAAGAACATATTAGATAAAAAGAATAAACAACCTTGAAACCAGATCCGACGATTCCTTGACTCCTTCTTTGGCTGTGGGGCTTGGGAAAAGGACTTTTTCTAGTATCTCGGGAGTCATTGCAACAAGACAACTCCCAAGAACAGGTTATTGACTACTTCCAAGAAATTAGTTACTCTCATTTCCTATTTAAGGAGAGGGAAATGCCAGGACTACACATAGAACAAGTGAGTTTTATAAGCCCTTAGTGCCAGCAGAGACCTAGCACTGAAGGGAACATGTCATGCTTCTTCAAGTGGTCCTTAAATGTTTTCAAGTCTAAAGCAGCTGTCACCCCACCATATCAGACTAATTCCTGACCAGGGCTTCCCCCATGGATGGTAACAGATTGTACTACAGCAACTCAGCCTAAATTTCTCTGAGGAATGTAGTTAAGATGCTACAGCCAGCTACTCTCAGTAGCCCTTTTGCAAGGGCTGTATGTGAATTTCACACAGGCAGATGGTCTACCAACCATTACAGACTTGGTGAATGGAAAATGAATAATTGCTACCACAACTGCTGCCTCCAAATAGTCCTGGGTCGTTTAGAGAATGACTTGCCTGAAACATGACTGTAACTACCTGCTGGAGGGGGTTGTGAGTCTTTCTCTGTGCATTTAAAGCATTAAAAACAGCAGGGCAGGAAGCAGCGATGATGGTAGATTATATGAACCTAGCAGGGAGGGGTGCTGTTGCAGAGCAGAAGCTGGCCAGCAAAGATACACCAAAATACTTGGAAGGAAACAGCTGTGCAGGCATCACTGACTCCTGCTGTCCCCCAGAAGTGGGATGGATGTAGCAGCCAGCACAGGAGTGTTCCAGCATTAGGGCAAGGAACGCAGGGGACTGTCACAGCACAGAGGTTGCAAACCCACACAGTATTTACCAGAGCTCAGGGCTCTGTTGCTATGGACAGGGACACCTGTGCAGAGGGTTTGAAGGAAAGGGGCCTGTGGCACTGACCTGTTTCACTCAGTCCCCAAAAAACTGAGTTTGGCACACTCTGCCTGCACCAGGTTCACGTCCTCATATCCTACTCTGTCTAGGGATAGATAAATAGGTGACAGTGATTTGAAGTGGGCTTCTGAGTTTACCATTGGTATCTGTCCCCAGGCCTCCCAGGACACCCTAAAAAATGTTGTTTCCAGTGCCTCAGTCAGTATCTACATGCTGATTCAGTGTAAGGAGCATGCTGGGAGTTCATTTACCACAGCTTATAAAAGAGGCTTTAAAGGGCTGCTGCTGCCTTAAAGAATGGCACAAACAAAACTCCTCCTGTTCTGCAGACCTTCTATGAATGACTACTTATTCTAATTTACCGCAGGATGTGTTTTATAAGAGGGTAAGTTTGGCCCAAGTGTGTAAGTGAGAAGCATTTGAACACTTACACACACAAAAGGGAAAGACCTGGACATTCCCACCTCACACACATCTGCTGGATGGGCACCGACACCCTTGCTCCAGAGGGTGGCAGCTGAGTCCCTCCTTGCCTTTTTTGTGTGGCTGAATTGTCAGGTCTCTCTATTCTGGAACAGCTTGAAGGTCTAGGAGTAGAGGGAACACCCCTCTGGCCAGACCTGCAGTCTGGGGTCTGTCTGGGACTGTGACTGGCACAAGATGGCACAGGGGAAATTACCTGGGACTTCAAACTGTTTTACTCACCATGAAGCAGTTGGTCCAAGCAGGAGGGATTTAGCCCTTGTTCAAGCTGCCTTTTTTTTTTTTTTTTTTTTTTTTTTTAACTATATGGTGTGAATTGGATATTTGTGATTCCCCAACCCACTCTGAGTGTGAGTACTGAGCCCTGATATATGCAGGGCAAAGAAGGATCAGCACAAGAGGTCACTTCCAGAGCTATCCAGTTTTCCCACTTTCCTCCTACAGATAATGCAAATCAACCAGTAAATATTGCTCTTGCTTCTGAAACCTTGAGTTAGGACTGGTTCAACCACTGCTAAGGGTAGTCATCCTGACAAGAAGAGTCAGTCAGTTCAGCTACGGATAGAGATTTGTTTTGACAGCATGTTGAAAATAGCATCTCAGAAACCACACTGCTAGGTGGTTTTAGAAAGGCCGGTTTTTGAAATGTTTCTGACCAGCCAGCTTGTTACTCTGTAAATAGCAATCACTTTGTTTATCTGTTCTTCAAAAAATGCGCATGCCTGGAGGACAATGCCATCCCAGGGCACCTCCTCACAGCCTGGTCCCTCTGCTCTCAGCCAGTCCTGGGGGTGCCTTGCTCAAGGAGCCGCCTCATGTGCCTCAGGACACTGCTTCCTGAGCCCCCTGCGTGCCCAGGTGAGCTCACTCCAAGCTGGAGAGTTTCCTCTCACCCTCACAGGTAAATCCAATCATATCCTACTGACTACGAAAGCGACTGAAAACTCCAGCTGTGGCTTTAACCAAAGAAAACTCTTTAGGAGGTAAAAGGTATGTGGTATAGAAGTCCTAAACTCTCCTGATTCGAAACCCGCCCTCTCCTTTCTGAGAGGCTTCTTACGTTTTTCCTGGAGGTGGAAATAAGTTGCAAAATACCTTCTCTGTCCCTGCGGGGCAGTGCCCTCTTACATCCCCTCTCTCCTACCCGCACAGGGCTCTGTTCTCCTGTCCTTGGCGATCTCTGCGTCACGGGGACACCGAAGACAGAGGAACTTTCCCGCTGGCCCTGAGATGTCTGTCGGCTCGCTCCGTGCCTGTGGAGCACAGGGGTCATGCTGCACACAGCCTCTGTGGCTCAGGCTCTGCCACCTCTGCCCTGGAGGCAACATCTGGGTTCCTTGCCTTCTCTGCATGCCGTAATTTGCAACATGAACAGGCTGTCAGACCTGAGGGACGTCACTAAGGTCACATGTGTGTCCTGCCTTGGGTTTATTTCTCTTTTATCACCCTGTAGAGTTCACTCCTGACTATGAACATTCATTATGGGACCCGACTTGCTTTTGGGGATCCCCGTGATGTTTTTGCTCAAATTTTGCCTGAAGCTTGCCCATCCTGCTTCTGCCCTCCCCTTATCTACATAGCTTTGTGAGTGAATACTTCCTCCTGGAAAGCTTTTCACCTTTTCTTATCTTTTCATTTTCAGAATGGGCTGCCTCTGCCCTGGGGAAGGGGGATGTATCCTGCTGCCTCCTCCCTTTGTGCTGCATTCTCCCTGCCTGCTCTTTTCCTCCACCTGCCCTTGGCTTGTTTTTCAGAGGATGTTGAGTGTCAAATTTGGTTGATTTGTTGCAGTCCAATTAACTGATTCAATCCAATTAAGCTATCTGAAGTTACCTCTGTAATGTGGCGGCTTTATTAGTCAACTCCATTCCCTCCTACCCTTGCAAAAATTTTTGCCTCCAGCTCCTCCCTCCAGATTTTGGCGGTAGATTTCCACTTGGTTCTTGGCTGCTTGATCAAAGCTTGTGATCCGGACTGCAGATTCTGCAGATTTCCTGCAAGGACCAGCTCCTCCAGCTGCCTCCTTTCCTTGGTTAGCCAAGTCTGCCCACAGCTCTTCTTCCTCACCAGAAGTCTTGCAATTACTGTGTCTGCCTTTGACAGCTTGGCAAGAAGGTCAGCATTGCTTTGTCTCCTCATGAGACTTGTCACTTGTATCTAAGCCTGGAGAGGTATCACCATCCTCTGCTTTACTTTGTCTGAGTGAAAACTGCCCACGGAGACTATTTATTCCATAGTTTCTTTGGCTTCTGCAGTCAAAGTCTGAAATCTGAAATTCTGTCACCTCCTCAAAGTGCCTTTTTTCCTTTCATTCTGTCTGCTGGTACTGTGGATTAAGAAGTAGTGTCACTGAGAACAAACCTTTCTGAGGAAAGAATGGGTGATGCTTTAACCTGGAATAAAAAAAACTGCCTCAGGTTTCTTCTTTTTATTTAGCCGAGTACCTTACACCTGTAAGAAAACCCTTCCTGGCAGGTCCTGTTGCCCCCCATGCTGGCTGCTCTCAGCAGAGGATTTCAGGCATCAGATGTTTCAGACAAAAACCTATTTGCTTCCCTAGGTGTTTCCATTCCCAAGCATTCCTATTTACCTTCTTGATTCCAGTTGAGAAAGAGGTCAAGATAAAAAGCCTGTCACACTGAAGCATTGCTTCCTAGACATCATGGATGCTCTCCCAACTACCTAGCCTTGCTTTTCATTTTCTCTCAGCCAGCTGTGTCTATGTTCAGGGCCATGCAGTAGAAAATGGGATTAAGGAGATGGATGTACCTGGTCAGGAGTCTTAGGTTCAGTAAGAACTTCAAAGAGCAAATTCTGTCCCCTAAGTAATCCCACCTGAGACCAAGCCTACACAACACTCTCCAAAGGAGTTATCAACTTCCTCTTCCCTAAAGATTACTCGGAAATCATCATATAAAATCATATAAATCATATAAAATCTGGAACTGTTCCCCATGCTGTTGTTGATGGGGGTCTCAGTTCAGAGGAGAAAACTCTTTTGGGTTTCCAAACATGGTCTCCATTTTCAGAACTGCCCCAAACGACAGGATGAGGGGGGATAACTTTATTGACAGGAAACAGTCTGGCAGGCAGAGAGGGCTGATCTTCTTAATGGTGTCTTCAAATCGCCTTAATATAAATCCCCATAGAATAGTCTTACTGGCTTTAATAGGTATGAAAGCAATAGTGCTGCAAAGAAACCAGCAGCACTTGAGAGGCTGCATTAAAGGTGTTTAACCAGTAATAGAAAATGGTCATTTTCCTACAGAATTTGAGAAATCCTTAAGAATTTAAGAGAATTATCTTCCTCTTAAGGAATTTGAAATGTCAATTAAAAATGCTTCAGAAAGGTTATTATTTGCTGTTAAGCCCTAATGGATTTCTTAGGCTGGGCTATAAATTATCTGCCTGGTTCCTAGGAGTAAGCCAGTTCAGCGTCCTGTCTCTCTGAGCCTCATAGCTTCAGTACTTCATTCTGGAAGCATGAATATCATAATATCGATTTTGATAATCATCAAACTTCGCTGTCATTTTTTGTAGCCATCTGTTATTTGGCCTAAAACATAAAATGGTGAAAAACACATTTCTTTATTAACCTGCTTGCTTAGAACTACCAGTTTTCAGAGCATTTCCACCTTCAAAAAATTAACATGCTGCTACTTACATGAGCAATTGGTGCAAGCAGAAGTTTAAGAACAGATTTGTGGATGGTATCTCACTCTGAAATTGTACTCCTTGGCAAAACCTTATTTACAGTTTAGGTCAATCAACACCTTTTTTTTTTTTTTTTTTTTTTTTTTTTTTTTTTTTTTTTTTTTTTTTTTTTCTGAAAGAAGTCCTGGTAATTTTTTCAAAATCTTTTGGCAAAGCATTAAGCCAAGAAAGTAAATTTTTTAATTACTGAAGTTACAAAAAAGCATTTTACAGTAATGTCTCAAAGTAGGAACAGCTGCCTGGGTTTTGTCTTGACAGCTACTCTTCACCTAAAAACAAGTAGCTTATTTGTGTTTACTTATTCATTAATATTGAAAAATAACACAATAGGATCAGATGTCTTGGCTGGCAAATGCCCTACTTTTCCTCTATGTTAGCACCTCTGCCTCAGCATTGATTATACATGTATATTTTATGTTTAAAAAGCCCTCATGGTTCACTTTATTTTTACACCACTGATATAATTTAGCTTCACAGATAAAATAATTAAGAGTCCAGGCAGGGAAGGTACCAGTTTAACTGGAACACAGCAACAGTCCAGTTAGTTTTCCACATGGATTCTTAAAGAAAATGATTTTTAAAACTTATCTGGATGAGGATAAATCCTCTGGTCTAAAGCTCATATTCCAGGTCACCTGGGATCTCTGTGAAATCTCATATTCCTCGTTTATACCAAGCTCTGAGTGGAAAGGAAGATGCTTAATTTCTTAAAACAGAATCTTGTGAAATGAGGCTTTACCTGTAGTGTAAGCATGGATGCATTTTTTCAGATATCTGCATTTTCCAAATCAAACTCCCCAGGTTTGTCCCAAGTTGGGGGCTATTTTTTATGACCCTCTTTCCAAACAATGAGGTCAGACAAGGTGTCCCTCTGATGCTGTGGAGAGCACATGTGGCTTGCTCGAGGAGAAGGGGCTAGGGGAACCTCGATGAAAGCTCATTAGGTGTTTAAGTGTCTTTTATTTATTTGCAAACTGGCTATCAGCCAAAAGTGAAAACTCAAACCACTGTCGAGTTACAGCATAGCCCTGAAATCTCATCAGCAAACACTTCAAGGGGACCAGAGATGTTTCAGAAATGAAGGGTGAAGGTTTGACCATGTTTTGCATTTCTGTGTTGCCATTTGGAATTCTGTGGGTAGAAGGGTTTTTTTTTCCTCTGAGAGGACAGGAATAACTGAGCTGTTCACAGGCTGGAGCAGCACCGAATTTGGAAACTCAAATCCTCCCCAGGCTACAGCAACACCTGTCCTCATGAGATTTGGAGTGGAAGAGCACAAAGCTGTGAAATAAATATCGGAGAAGTTGTGCAGGCCCTGGTTTGCAATCAAGGCTCACCCTGAGATGGGCTGTGAACATTCACCATGGTGGTGACAAGGGCAGCAATTGCTTGGCATGAGAGATCCATTTTGTTCCATTGGGTTCTGCTTGACAGATGAGGGAATTCTCCTTGGAAATGTCATTTCATTGTCACTTGGGGATTTAAAGGCTATACTAGGTGGTGCTGGACTAAAAGGAGTGTCACCAAAGGGCCTTAAGAAGTGTGCTAGAATAAAGAAATGGGGCAATAATGGGAGAAAATACAGGAGAACTGCTCCCTCCAGTCAAAAAGAAAAAGGCAGATGAAATCAGACACAGTTGCCAAAAGTGCTGGTAGAGTTCCCTAGACCGGTTTAAAGCAGTAAAATTATAAAAATACTTTGAGAAATTATTCAGCATTTGATACACCTGTGGCTCACAAGTTGAATGTGATTTGGTTTAGCTGTGCCTGGAAGGAAGCCCTGGTAGCAAAGGCAGCACTCTATGATCATTCAAAAGGAACCCCCCAAAAACTCAAATGATAACTTGGAGCGTTCCTTGGGAATTGTTCCCCTTTGCTTTGTGCCCAAACTGACTGGTTCAGCAGCACTGAGGAAGGAGATAGGGTAGAATTACCACGGATTTACAAGCAAGTAGAGAAGGCGTAAGATCCTCAGACTAAGGTAAGGAAAAGTAACTCGTCCTGCTCTCTGAAAATTCCCAGAGCTGAGCTAGTGCTGTTCATGGAAGCAAAAGGATCATTTCAGCAAAAGTTCTTGGTGCGTTGTTAATTCTATGTGTGTTGTTAATTCTATGCTTAAACCAGGATTAGACTGAAAAGGTCACTGTCAGGAAAAAAAAAAAAAGTTACAGAAATATTCACTGGCATTATTTCAGTGTTTTAGAGTAGTCAACAACACCTGCATGTGGTGCCTGAGCTGCAGTTGATTCTGTGGGAAACTTTTAAACTTTTAAGTAGTTCAAAAAAAGGGAATCCATTTTTGAGCTCAGTTTGAGTGCCAGCCCGGGAGGGAGTAGCTCACAGCTTTATTGCAGTCACAGGCTGTAATGGTGCTAAGTCATAACTCCTTAGGTGTTACCTTGTATATCACATGCTAATCCGTCTGACACAGTTTTCAGAGGAAATCTATTTCAACATAACCTGCCAGCCGCCTCGTGAAGCAGCTCTTCCAAAATTGCACAAAAGTGCGTGAACCCAAAGGTTGTGATGACGCGACTTTTTAATTCACTAATTGTGACGCTGCAGGAAAAATTACATAACCCACTGATGACATTTAGAGCGCTTTAGAAAACGAGCTTTAAAATTAACCCGGAGCGGAAAAAAACCCTTTCCCTGCTACTCGCGGAGGCCGTGACGCTCCAGCCGCGGGGTTCGGTGCGAGAGGCAGCGATGGCCACAGGCGCCACTACACGCGGTGGGAATGGGATGCTCCGCGCTGGGAGGGGGCAGCGTGCCACGGTGATGGTAGGGTCCTGGTGCGGGGCTGCGCTGTGTTTCGGGGCTGTGTTCGTGGTGATGTTTAGGGGCTGTGTTTGCCGTGATGTTTGGGGACTGTGCTGTGTTTGCGGTGATGTTTGGGGGCTGTGCTGTGTTTGCGGGGATGCTTAGGGACTGTGCTGTGTTTGCAGTGATGTTTGGGGGCTGTGCTGTGTTTGCCGTGATGTTTGGGGACTGTGCTGTGTTTGCGGTGATGTTTGGGGGCTGTGCTGTGTTTGCGGGGATGCTTAGGGACTGTGCTGTGTTTGCGGTGATGTTTGGGGGCTGTGCTGTGTTTGCGGTGATGTTTGGGGGCTGTGCTGTGTTTGCGGGGATGCTTAGGGACTGTGCTGTGTTTGCGGTGATGTTTGGGGGCTGTGCTGTGTTTGCGG
>WEIU01001708.1:532848-551993 GCA_013389925.1 Aegithalos caudatus | reverse complement strand
GTTTGTTTTGTTTTGTTTTGTTTTTTTTTGGTGTTAAAATCGCAGTCTTGCGCCAGGGAAGTGCTCCCCGTTGCGCTCTCACTTTGGTGAGATAAAAGTTGCCGTCTCCTCCCGTCCCCCCCTGTCCGGATGCGTGTAGCTAAAGGGATTTAAAAGGACCTGCCAAACCTGTTGTTTGCTCGGGCCGTGCCCGCACGCAGCGAACAGGGCTGAATCCCGCCTGCCCCGGAGCCCCCCCAGTGGCGCTTTCCTGGCGGGAACGGCCCCGGTTCATCCTACAAAGAGCCTTGTCCCCGACTTCGGACCTCAATTATTCAATGAACATTACAATTGCAAAAACTTGGGAGCTGCCCCGCGGCGCTGTGGGTGTGCGGGCAGCCGATGCAGGATGCTGCCCGCCGCTGTGCCCTGAACACGTGTCTGGGATGGAGGCCGGGCCCTGCCACCGTCCCCTCGTGGCTGGGGAGTGGCAGGAGAAAGCCCAGCGTCCTGCACTGAGCCCACAACTGTAACAGCAATGGTTGTGCTTGAGGTACCACCTGCGATGCTCTTTTTTTACTCTTGAGTTTTAATTTGGCGCTTAGGAAGGTGACAGGCTGACAGCCGTGCACGCAAGTGTTTCACTCTCTCAGACAAGGCAGTTGGTGAGGGCGATGGTTCCTCAGCAAACTCCTTTACTGCTGTGTTGTGCTTGCTTCCAGAGCTGACACTGTTCCTGGCAGCCGTGTGTAGGGTGTGTGCACCCCCTTCTTGCCAGTCTGCACAGATCCACCGTGTAGTTTACAGCTTTTTAAAATAAAACATTGCACAACCTCTGCACCATAGGGACAGTGAACTGGAAACCTTTCTACTGATACCACTGGACACTGAGCTCCTTTGGTACACAGGTGAACTTTTGTTTTCTTGAGATCTGTGTTCCCTGGTAGAGAAGCAGCAAGTAACAAGTTGGGATTTTCAAACACACCCACAGGCGTGCAACATCCAACTCCCACTGAAAGTAGGTGGAATTGAGTGCCAGAGCCTCTGGGAAAAATTTCTCCTCACTTCATTCTCTAAAAGGAGCTAATTGCCTATGTATTCAGTCTTCCTTTAAGAAGAAAACATCACTGACTTCTTTGTAGAAGATGTTAAAACAGCTGATAAATTCACAGAAGCTAAAAATAAAGTTAAAACTGACTTTTTTTTTTGTCTCACTCATGCTGAACAGCTCTTTCTGTGTTAGCTAACTCTGCACTGATTCTTAACACCTGATGCCTTGTACCTCTTTCATAATGACATGAACGACATCCACAGGGTCCTACTTGACAATCAGCTTCATTCTTGCACTCCTTGTAGCACTTGCTTTTTAACACAAAGAAGCAGCCAGTGAGCTGGGACTTGAAAATTCCCCGGGCAGGACTCCATTTCACAACTTTTGCCTTTGCATTTCTGTAGAATGTGCTCGGTCCAAAGTCCAAGTGAAATGACCAGTAATAACTGCTTAAGGACATGGAAAGGTATCCTTTTTAAGGAAGTCGCTTCATCTGTTCTGCCAAATAATTACTGCTCCTTCTGTTTAAGTCCCTGTCTGGCTATGTTACCCTCTTTAAAAACAATGTGAAAGAACCCAGCCAAAAAACCACAAACCAAAACTTCAGTGTCTCCTGATCTCAGGAGGCTGTGATGCTTTCTCAGTAGCAGGTGCTTGCAGACAGCATCGTAACAGCTGTAGTGACTGCACTCAGATAAGCATCGCAGACTAAACTCCAGCACATGTTTGAGAACATCCCAGTTTTCCTTGCTGGGCTCATGCTCAGGCTGAGTGTGGTGTTAGTTATGCAACAGGAGTTTCAGGCAGGGGGAAGTCATCTTTCAAGTTGGAATGTCTGCAGGTGGGACAGGTTTGGATTTTTTTTCCCCTTATGCAAATCTTACTGATTATTGTTTTCATGCTTTGGCCTATCCCTTCTGGAGCACTAACCACATGGCAGTTCAGAGGAACACCCACGTGGCATAGCCTTTCAGTTCTCTAGCTTAAATGAGACAAGGAAATTCCTTCCCAGGGAAGATTCAACAGGTGAGTGGGCTTCTTTATGACTTGACTGCTTCTAAAAATGTAACTAGGAACAGCTTGTTCCAGCCAGGATGCCATGGAAACTCAAACATGGGAAAGAAATGTCCAGTTTGAATTTTGATAAGTGGTTAGTAGTTGCTGCTAGGTGCACCAGCTATGCTGAGATTTGATTTCAGCACTGAGCACACAGTAGCTGTGGACATCTATCAGCAAAGGAGTGAGTTACTTATTTTGTCAGAGGAAAGATCCCTGAAGATGTGGTTTTCACCTTTTTCTGTTTTGCTCAGCTCATCAAGTGACAACTCCAGAGCATGCTGTGGCATTTGGATGTTCCTGGGCTGTAATAGCTAAATACAGCTTCCCTCCAAGTAAAATTGTTTTGGGTGGAGAGAGGAAGGAAAGTGGTAGGAAAATCTGAGCATACAGGGGACCAGAAGAGTGTACAGTATGCACAATTCCAGTATTATGGTTATTGGTTATTAGTACCTCTGTTTTAAACTATAGGGAGAGATGACAGTAAAAAATATTTTTGCAGATACTGAAGTTGCATTTTCAAACAGCTCCAATTAGATTGGTCTCTTAATATCCTTGGAGCATTCTGGCTCTGTGCATGTTCAAATCTTGTGGTTTTTTTTGAGGGATCCAATTTTAACTTCTCTTCCAAGGTTTTTTTGCAGCAGCCTGTAAACTCAGTGGAGGTATGTTTATGTTGAGGCTGTGATACAGATCAGTCTCTCTGTTAATCTACAATTCTCTGTCTTACAGTTGATTTTCAGTAGAGCTATTGCAGTTTATTTCAGCAGGGGGACAGGCCCAAGAATTTATTCTGAGACAAGCAACTGCTTCTGGCACTGTAGACAGCTCTGGAAACATTTTTCATGTGTGTGCATGTGCCTGGGTGTATGCTCTTGCAGATGCAAAAGCCAGAGCACCTATGTTCTTTCTATATTAAGATATCCATTTTGTCTCTTTAAAAGGAAAAAAAAAATTGTATAATTTTGGCTGTGTTTCTTAGTTCCAGTGAAATGCTGTAGGGATGACAATTGTGAGATTTTCACTGACAGGAACCGGCTGCATCAACATATGTAGAGGGGATGGTATTTTTCTTTAGCCTGGCTTCAGGGGGGCTGTGCCAAGGCTGTTGTGTACACAGAAAGGGAAATCAAATCGTTGTTCTCTCTGACAAAGGTACTGGCAGTTCTGGGTTGCCCAAAGGGTGAATGGTCCCGGGTCAGAGTGGGGAGATGGGAGGGGAGGAGGATACTGAGTATTTGGACTGGCATGCTTCTGCTCTCCCATAACTCCAGGGAATGTTTCAGCTTTGCAAGAAGCAGGTGAGCATGTTCATTCCCAGTGGCCTGGTAATTGTGTTACAAAGGAGACATGGCTGTCTTCTAGGAATTCTGTCCTTTCTATTATACAAGGTTTTCATTCTTCTTGGGTGATCAGAAAGAATGCAAAAGGAATCTGGAAAAGCAAATGAAAGTGGCTCAGCTTACTTTAAGATCTGAAAGAGTTCAGAAGGTCTTCTCTAACTTGAAAACTTAATGAGCATCTGAAGGAGTGCTTCCTTTTCATTTAGACCATCAAATTAAATTTTGCAAAGAAAACTAAGCACCAAATTCTAGTCCTGACAGGTAACAAAAACATGAAACCATTTTCACACACATGCTTCTTTGTACCAGCCTTTCACAAAGGTAATAAGCAGGGTGTGGGGATTTTTTTTTTAATTCCCACTACTTTTCTCTTCCTGACTTTACCATTTTCTTTTGCAAGACAACTTTCTAATTTTGATGCTGCTTTTTCAAAAGTGAGAGGGCAGAAGAATGGAGAGAGCATTTTCCTGGAGACTTTTCTGGGTCGATTCAAGTTGCTAAAGCAGTTCTATAAAGCAGAACTTGAGGGAATAGCAACTCTTCTGCAAGGAGAAGCTGTGGAGCGAGACACCAGGGAAAGGAGGAGGATCACTTTTCCCCTGACTTGGGGGAATACTGCTTTCTAACCAGTGCAGATAAATCTTTTCTGCAGAATGACAGATAACACTCTGCTAAGGTTTCTAGTTCTTTTTTGGAGATCTGTCCCTTTCTTTTCTGTGAACATGTGTTGCAGCTGCTGATGCATTTTAATAACGTGCTTAAATTTGGCAAATAGTAATGAAGTTAAATAGCATTATGCTTAGATTTGGCAGAATTATGTTGTGTAATGCTTTCAACTTTTAAGCAAGTTACTTAGTCTCTACTTGCCATCTTTTTTATCTGTCCCAAATTCCACATGGTTAAAGTTCCACAGCTAAGATTCAGGTGTTAGGGCAGCCAGCATCCTAAGTCTCTGATTCTAAATTGCAAAGCTTTCAAGTTAAACCTTTTAAAGGGCACAGTGATATTTACTTCTAAGTCCATATTGGCTATTAAGCTCCCCAGCTGACAGAATATTTAGTGTATAATGGTCAAATGGCAACTCTGACAGAATATTTAGTGTATAATGGTCAAATGTCAACTGTTTAGGATTAAATGTGTAACTGGACTGACGCCTTCCATTTATAACTGCCCGTGGATGCAGTTGTCAGAGAAATCTGTTTAACTTGTGGTTTTGCTACTAGCTCTTCCCCATTCAGGCATGATGTGTGGTAATACCATTGCTGACCATTCATCAAGTGGGAAACAGATGGCACTAGTTTCCCTTCTATTGAAGGATGGTGTTGAAAGGCTGCTCCTGTGAGAATGGCAGCAATGATGGAAGCCAAAATATTTTCAGAATGTGTGTTTTCCAGTCTTTGCCAGAATATTGGTTGTAAAACATGCATCTTATTCTACTGTGTTATAAATACCATCTGATGACAGAGATCATCTTATCAGTGTCTGGATTGCTGGAAGAAATTGGATTAGAAAGTAAATTACATTGTTGATAGTTGTTTCTTGCCATGTAGCAGTCAAGATTTTCTTGCCGCTTAAGGCAGCTCTTATGAACTTTGTGTCTGCAATTAGCCTTTGACTTTCTAAAGAAAATTACCAGACCACAGATTTAACATTAGAGTAGTCAAACGACATCTAAAATTGCTGCTTGGAAGTTGAAAATTCTCATGTGAGCATGTTCTTGCATCTCCAGAGGCTTGTAGAGCAATGTCCTCAAGAGCATCTCTTGAAGAAGCACATTGGGTGCTAAGAAACTAAATACTCAAAGTGTTTGCCTAGATACTCTGTTTATTTTCTTGACGGGTTGGGAATATTTACCTGATTTGGCTGTGCATTTATTTGCTACACATCCAGCAGAGGCTGAGAGTAGTTCAGAGTAACCATGCCTCAATGAGCCCGTTCAGCAGGGTACTTGGATACCTTCTTTTACTTACTAGATCCACTCCTGGCCTTCAGGCCACTGCTGTTCTAATACAGGGAGCAGTATATTTCCTAAAAAGCCTGAGACGATTTGGGGTGACTGCTGGATATTTGCACAAGTTAACCTCAGGAGAACGTAGTCCTAGGTGTGCTCCTTGTGCTGTAAATGTGAAGAAAGGAATTCAGCACTTCAAGCCTGTGGAAGACAGCATGAGCTGGGACAGGAGGGAAGGAAAGACTTACCCTCTCCATCTCACTCCTAGGCCTGGAGGATTTCCTTGGCATTCAGCTTAAGCAGGTCCCTTGCCATCAACAGGTTCTACAAGGTCATGACAAGCCTTATGGAGAGTTGAGTCTTCCTAAATGTTGGTGCAGCAGTAACTGCAAGGAGCCACAACCTCAGTGAGCACCAAGTGGTCTCCTATATGCTAGACTGAAATACAAACATGCACACTTTCAGCTGGAAACTAGTTCCTGAATGGATTTTGTGTCAGAGTATTAGCCAACAATATTGGATACAATTTTTACTTCTCTCCTGTTCTAAGGAACCTGTGAAACTGCATGTTTATTTTGCTGTGCTCCTGTACTCTTGATCTTCCCCCCTGGGGTGGGGAGATGTATTTTCCCCTCTGTGTAAGACCGTGGCTGGGCTTGGATGGTTCCCTAGCTTTTGCTGTGATCCCTCAGAAGTGTGCAGGATCGTTTCCTGTTGCACACGATCTCCCTGTCAGTCGGTGAGTGTGACACTGGGTATGGTCGTTTTGTGGAAGCGTGTTTCTGACCTCACCTGAACCTGCCTTTCAAAATATTTTATTGCCATAATGATGCGGCAAGTCCTGACAGTGTAGATGAAAGATTTCAGATTATTTTTCTCTGTACCACTGGAAGGTAAGAGGATTACAGCCCTTACCTTTTTGAAGGTGGAAGATTTGGGGACAGATGCCTATGCCACAAATGTTAAGGAGTAACCTGAGTTGGGTTACTGGGACTTGGTAGTACCTGGAACTGAGAAGTGACTGAGAATTCCCTCCCACCACACTTACCTCACAAGTGATGGAGTTGGTCCTCTCTTGAAGGTGCTTCCTGAGCTGCTGGGTCATTCAGTAGTTTTTTGTTAGCTTCTTAATGAATTCAGCAGCTTGGCCTTTGTTAAGGAAAGAGAGGGAAATGCTGCTTTATTTGCATGGCTCCATCCAATTTTAAATTTTTTTAAAGCAGAAGTTGTCAGCAGTGGGAACCTCTTCTCCTGGAGCTTCCTGCAGCCAGAGGCTCTCTGAGCCCTTGGTGTGTGATGAGCAGCAGAGGTGGCTCTCGCTCCTTGCAGCAGGTGGTTGAGGCAAACCTTGCACCAGGGTTTGTTCAAAAGAGAACGTCTTGGAACAGCCCTGCCTGTATTATGAGACAGATGCTGTGTGGCCTGTGAGGACTTGCTGTGTGTCCAGGCCCAGTGCCAGGAGAGCAGCAGCTCTGCTGGGTTGTTGGTTTGGGTTTTTGAAGCGCTGTGGGAATGCTGTTTGCTCTGACAGCATCTCACGCCGTGTCAGACTGTGCCTAACAGAAGTCTGCACTGGGGAACAACCAGCTTAGGGGAGAGCTGGTTTGGTGGGGGTCAGCATGTGTTAAAGGGGCTCTTTGTTATGGTGGCTGCAGTAACTAGCTTGAAAGTTTCTGCCTGGAAAATGGCTCCACTGTATGATACCTGCCCTGATAGTAAATCCCACCCTTAGTGTACTGAAAAGAACAGGCAGATCTCTGAGAGCAGGAGGGAGTTCTTGGCTTTCTGGGCTAGCGCCAAGTTCGCAGAGCTGGTGGTTACAAAGCAGAAACTTCCCTGTAACTGGAGTTCCATCCTTCTTGGCAGGGATGTGTGGTAGGCACATGCTGAGATGCGCCCCAGGGTCCTGCTCCCTGGCCCTTTCTTTCCTGGCTAGGTTTCCTTCCCATGGAAAGCAGGGTGGGGAAGGCAGGAGGGCAAGAACAGAGCATGTGCTGACATGGAGCTGGGATGCTCACCCAGGCCCTGAGAACAGAGAAGTGCTCCCGGGTCCTGCAGTGCAGACAGGGCCATTGAGGGCTGGGCGGGACTCCCCCACCCTGCTGTTTTTAGAGCAGCTTTTCAGGTATGTCTGCCCTACAGCCTAGGGGTATGACTGCAGCTCATTTAAAATGACTCCTACTCACTCTCAGCAAAGTTTGCCAGGGGTGTTTTCAACCAGCACTGGTGCTGGTGATGATGAAGTAGTTCAGTGACCCAGAGTTCAGCTGCCAGCTCCTTATCCATGGGCTTGGGCAGGTTCACATGGCCTGTCCTGCAGCCTGTTGTGCCACATGCACGGGGCTTTCATTGGCCAGGTTGGCTGCATTCACATATCTATTGTAGATGTCCCCTTGGAGTAGATTTGTGCAGTAAATGAGCTTGTTTTATGTGTCCTGCTGGGTATTGCTTAATATTCGAGCTGTTAATTATATAATTTTTTAATAACTGCATTCTAGGTGCATTTGTTTTTCTGAGGCAATGTGGGATAAAAAAACTATGCCCTAATCTAGCAGGTTTTTTCTTTCATTATCTAACAGTGATAATTAACACCAGTTTCTGTTTGTTTTCACAGGGTACAGTTGGGAGGAAAAGATGTTTGGCTTTCACAAACCGAAGATGTACCGGAGTATAGAGGGCTGCTGCATTTGCAGAGCTAAATCTTCCAGTTCTCGTTTCACTGACAGCAAACGTTATGAAAAGGATTTCCAGAATTGTTTTGGGTAAGATTCCCACCTTAGTCAGCAGTTCTGGCATTGGTTTCTAAGCTGCAAACCTGATGTACTGTCCTTCTTGCTCTGAAAGCCTGAAATATTAGGTTAGCAGAGGGGAGTGGTGGAAGAAGGCTGCCTTCAAGTTCCTCACAGCTTTCCTGAGCACACCAGGAGGGGCTGGATCCTCTTCTGCTGTGCATGGTACCATTTGATTTTCAATCTGCTGTCACTGCCAGGGGAGAGCTGGTAATTCATAACAACAAAGGATCAGGCTCTCCCACCTCATAGCACGTGCAGGGGTTTTAGACTTCTCTCAGACTGTGCGTTTTTTGCTGGTTCCATAGAGGTGTAAACACTTGCTTAAAATAATGAACTCTACAGATCCATGGGCACATGCAGTGGCTCTGAAGATTCCAGAATGTTAGATAAGATCTGATGTGTAAATATTTAGTGGTTTCAGCAGGTTTTATGCAGAGTACCCTGTTACAAATATTGGTGTCCTTGTTCAAATAGGACATAGCAATGTGTTATTAAAACTTCTCATTGGAAAACCATTCTCTTGGAAAGTGAATTAGCTTTCCAGTTAGGTAACATTACTTAAAAGCATTGGTAAATAAAACTATAAATACTAGAGATTTCATGTACCAGTTACTGTGATCTTCCAATTTTTTTTGAGTACTTTTGAAGAGCTCTGAAATTTTGTATCAAATTCACAAATTTTCCCCACTTTTTCTAGAAACATTCTTTTCATGTGGTGAACTTTAGATTACTTTGTATTTACCTTGGATTTTTTGTACACATGTCTGGTGGTGACAGTCTTCCTTATCATATTTCTTGACTGCTGTCCTTGGCAGCCATAGACTGTGTGCAGATCCATTGCGCTTTTTTTTTNNTTTTTTTTCTCTTTTTTTTTTTTTTTTTTTTTTTTTTTGGGTGGTTGTTTTATTTTAACTGCAGTAAAGCAGCTTGCAGTTTACCAGAACCATTGTTGTTGTGCTATCTGAAATATGTTTGCCAAGGTAAAACTGCAGACTAAACACTGGGCAAATACTGTTTTCCTGAGCCTGCCTCATTCATCTATAAATGATCCAAAGTCTTTCTATTTAAATAGCAGAAAAATTCTAGAGTGTTTTCCTGTTATATTTCTTTTAGTATGGATTAGCAGTAGAGATGATTCCTGAAGAAAGCTTGTGAGAGGGAGCAAGTATTGCTGTCATTTCAGTGACTGCTGTTTCTGAAACCTTATCCTGTGCTCATGTGGGAGTGTGTTAGGTGATGTTTGTTACTCATCCTTGAAGCTCTGTGGGAAAGTTAAGACCTGAGTAAGCTTTTGATGTTTGTTCCCAAGTGTATGTTTGAATAACATGATTATTCCTTTTGCTCCAAACTAACCAATTCACTGCAATTGTGTCTTGGTTTTGAGGGAAAAAATTCCAAAACCTGCAGGTGATGGGACTGTCGTTTTCAGTGCCCCTCTGGAGGCAGATTGTGACACCTTTTATTTCTGTCTGGAGGATTGCTATCTGAAAGTGAGACCTGGTCTTTAAGTGGCACTGCTTGAGCATCCCAGATGAATTGTGATGCCAGAAAATGAGATTTTTAGAACCCTTCTTACTCATCAATTTTATACTTCTTGCTGTTAACAAAGAGGGGGTGTGCTTTTATTAACTACTGTTAAATGACCTTTGCTTTTGTTTTTACCAGGCTCCATGAGGCTCGCTCAGGAGATATTTGCAATGCCTGTGTTCTTCTGGTGAAAAGATGGAAAAAATTACCAGCAGGATCCAAAAAAAACTGGAATCACGTTAGTAATTTATTTTTCTTCCACCCCAAAACTAACCCTTTGCAGAGAGAGGAGGTGCTGGCAGGGGTTTGGGGTTTTCTCTTTCACCCACACTCTCCCTTCCCCCCCTCAGCGTCTCTAAAGCCTTCCTGGAGTATTTACTACTATGTGCCTCCTATCTGCTTATGTGCAAATGGTGATTATGCAAGCCTGAGATGCAGTCACAGACTGACTTACCTTGTAATTCCTTGTTTTCACAAGCTCATAACTTTGTCCAAAAGTCTCTTATGACAAAAAAAAACCAAAAAAACCACAATCCCCCACCCCAGGAAAACAAACAAACAAAAAAACAAACAAACAAACAAAAAAAAACACCAGCAAAAAACCACCCACAACCCCAAACATTTCAAGTTTGGCCTTTATCCAAAATTGGTTCCTTTTTTTTTCCCAAGCAAAGTGACTTGCTCAAGCAACACATAAATCAATCTTATTTAATCAGATAATTACAATGACTAATATCTTGCAGCTATTTTCACTCTCATATTCTGTTTTGATACGTCTAATTTGATTCAGGCCTAGGGCTGGGAGGATGATCAGGATTCTTTCTGTATACAATAATCTTTATCCAGGATGCTTTGATAGTAATGGGAGCCAGAGCTATGGTTATTACTACCACTAGCTTTACTCAAAAGTTTAATTTATGATTTAAAGAAACAACAACTGAAAAAAAAAAATAAACTCCAGGGCCAATGCTTGGCAGACACTCTTAACTGGACCTGTATTAATTAAACAATTATTTGTTTCTAAACTGAATGTGTCAAAAATGGGAAGATTTAGCCAGATTTAAATGAAACACAAGAGTGTCAGTGCACAGAACTGCCTTGGATTAACTAAGGGGGTTTTGTACATCCTTCATCTAAGTCAGTACCTGTGTCTTGACTGGGGCAATATCTGGGCCTGATGCACAAGTATTCAGACATGCATTTTCCCTGTTCTAGGTGGTAGATGCCAGGGCTGGACCCAGCCTTAAAACAACATTGAAACCAAAGAAAATGAAAACTCTGTCTGGAAGCAGAATAAAGAGCAATCAAATCAGCAAACTGCAAAAGGAATTCAAGCGGCACAGTAAGTGTATCCAAAGAGATTTTGGTGATAAACTTCAGCCTCCCCTAACACAGCTCCCTGTTAACTGGCCAAGCTGAATCACCCTCTAGATTTGGTTGTGCAGTCACACGTTTGGGCTCTCCCTGTTTTCACAACCCCTCATCCTCTGAGAGCTTTGGGAGGGTGTGGAATGAGAAGGAAGAGCTTGTGTGCAGGGAGGGCTGCAAGACAGAGGTAAGGAGGTGGCAAGGGGGCGTGTAGGAATAGGGTGAAAAGTTAGCCTGTCATTTCTTCTAAGTGCTGCTAACAAGCAATCTGTAAGTTCCCATATGAAGCTATTTTGAGAATGAGAAGTTCCTTTAACACAACAATCTATTCTGAGGGTGAAAAATAAGTGCACCTGTAATAACAAGGAATTTGTCCCATGAGAATCAGTAAAGAAAATGTGTAAACAATCCGAGAATAGATAGATTTGATGGACAAGTAAAATACCTTTTACTAACCAACAGAATAATTAACAAGAAAGCTAATAACCAATTACAAATGCCCTCGAGGTTTGTAAAAACTGTATAAAAGACAGCATGCAGCCATAATAAAGAGCCCTCTGAAGATTTTACTGTGTCTCACTGTGTGTCTGCCCTAACAACAGGGGTGTGGGGAGTCTGGCTTGAAAGTGCAGGCAGATGTAGCCTATATCCCACACGTAAATGACATATCCCTAGAAAGAACATCTTGGGCAAAGATCTTATTGAACCTGAAGCTGGAAGAGGCTTCTCCCTGCTTTCAGTAATGTGCTATGGCCATTTTCAGCTCTCTTTTCCCAAAAAACATTACAGTCTTTTTCTTCCATACATACTTTTTAACATACATTTACACCCCTCCCTTAAATTCCTGCCATGTTTCCTTATACCTCCCTCTGCCAGTCTCAGTGATTTCTTTCCAGTAGTACATGGACTCCCCAAACAGATTTGGATTCATAGCTTTCCAACAAACCCATCTGCCAGTTATGCTCCAAATGTGTGTCACTTAAGGGTTTTCCTCTAAAGCAAATCTTCCAGCTTCTTAACTGTTGCTGACTTGGTCTCTTTCTTTCAATTATCCTACCTAGTCAGAAGGAGAAGTCTCAAAAAAATCAGTAAAAGCCCTGACCCAATGACCTTTTATGTCCTCATTCAAGGCACTGTAGTTAATCTGATTGTGTTACTGTAGCTGCAAGAGATGACAGCTGAGAGGTAGGAGAGTAGGCACTGTTAAGGTGTGTGTCTGCACTATCTGCAGTTCATAGTCTTGATCCAGCAAAAGCTCAATACTACCTAACACACACACAGGTGTGTGTGTGTGTATATATATATATATATATATATATATAAAATGCACTATTGGGAAGATTTTTGCAGCACTTTACCCGAAAGGGTGAGAAGGAAAACATACAGTGAGAGAGAAAGTCTGGAGCACAGATTTCCACGGTCTTGAGGGATCTCCCAGTGATTTCAAAGTGTGGCCTGTGTGGGCTATGTTTAAGAGCCAGAAACTGAAGCCTCATCCGGAACCTCTTTTACACTCCCTCCACTTCTGAAGTCTATTTCACAAATCCTGACTCCTTCTATGTTGAAACAGGCAGGAAGGAGCAAGTAAAATAACTGGGTTGTCATTGTTAGGTTTTTCACGTCAATTAAAACACATCTATGCCTCTGTTCCCAGTACACAAGTCAGGAGGAGGGTAAGTCGTTGGATGCATGTCCTGATCCTTGCATTTCTTCTTTGTCCTGCAGATTCTGATGCCCACAGCACCACTTCGAGTGCCTCCCCAGCTCAGTCACCCTGTTACAGTAACCAGTCGGATGATGGCTCTGACACAGAGCTGAGTGCTGGGGCCAGCAGAACACCAGTGTTCTCCTTCCTAGATCTCACCTACTGGAAAAGGTAAACAGTAACAGAACCTCTGTGCAGGCAGCAAGCTCACGTTGCATATGTGCTGCTTGATTCTGCCTCTTCATCTTTATTTGGTGTAAGGATGTAATTTAAATCACAGGGCATTGCACAATACCTGTCTGTCCATGCTTGGAAAGAAATGCCTTGTATTTAAGACATTTTCACCGATCTCCATGCAGTTCTCTGAACACTAAAACAGTTGCTGGGAAATATTTTTGCTGGTTTTGGGAATAGCAGATTATATTCCTGTCTGTCATCATCTCTTCTTAAAACTATGCCCTGTAGATATTATGTGTTGCTACATACAAGAGTGCTTTCAGCTTGCCAGCAAAGCATAGCATTTGATTTCATTGACCTGTGATGGTAGTCATTTGGAAAAAACATAAAATCCTGGAGTGGGAGGAAAACCACAAGGTTTTCTGGGAGCTGACAAACTTGTTATCTTTTATTGCATGTTGTGACACAGTAATCCCTTGTTTGGCTAATTGCTCAATTGAAATTGTTGTGACTTTGCTGCCTCCTCTCAAATAATGTTTGCAAGTGCGTTGTAGCCAAGGTTGGTTCAGCCCAGATGGTTGTCTGAAACTTCTCTGGGAAGCAAAGTGGGAGACTTGGTTTTGTATAGACATGTTTGGGTTTTTTCTGTCTTGTTTTAGTTTGGTTGGTTGGTTTGTTTGTTTGTTTGTTTGTTTTGTGGGAGGGTGTTTGCTTTTTCCCCAAATACCTGTTGTGGATTTTGACAGACTTGTTTTCTGTTTGTGAGCAGTCTTTTTGCCCCTGTCCTCTGAGCTAGATAGAGGCTCAGTAGTTTCTGGGGTCAGACTTACTTTTCGCATGTTTGTGAATCCTGTATATTCTAAACAGACAAAGTACCTGTTTCCTTGCCATTTCTTCCAGGCAAAAGGTCTGCTGTGGAATTATTTACAAAGGGCGTTTTGGAGAAGTCCTCATAGACACTCATCTCTTCAAACCTTGTTGTAGCAATAAAAAGTCTGCCACTGAAAAGCCAGAACAAGAAGGACCCCAATCTCCAGCAATCTCCACCCAAGAGGAGTGGTGACTTCATTGGATAGCTGCAGAAGGTTATACAGATCCTCTCATTCTCTGGAAAAATACTAGAAAAGTGACTGTTCATTTTGGACACCTGCTATGCTGCCAAAAGACTATTTCCTAGAACTGTTTTGAGTTTTACTGCTACAATTCCACAAACTCTGAAGCCAGTTTGTATCCTTTCAGAAAGACTGTACATAATATTTAAGATGCTATGGAACACTTGGCAAAGCTGAATGCTGCTGCAAGGTTGTCTAATTTTCCCCCACACTCACTTCCCAAGTGAATATGAGGATGGGGTTTGTATATTAAAGTATATGTAGTTCATGTTTCTGTATTGAAAGAAGCAGTGGTTGTAAGGCTTTTGTTCTTTTTTTTTTTCTTTCTTTAAAAGTTGGTTGGCAAACTTCCTAAATTCCCAAGAAAATATTTCATTCTTAGATGAAATGAACTAATGAATGAAAATGAAGATAAACTAATACATAGAAATGTTACAAATCACCTCTCTAGTTATATAAATATATATTTTTTAAGGTGTGGCGATTTCACCCTATACTACTGACATAAAAAAGACAAATATTTCATCTCTCCCATGTGACACAGACTGGTAATCTGCAGACATCTCTGCTTCAAGTGGTAGCTATCTGAGAAGGCCTCCAGCCTAAAAGTGCTCTTGAAGAAGGGGTGAGAGAGCTCTCCGCCTTAGCGAAGGATTAAGATTTACTTAAGAACTGAACATAGCAAAATGGGAGGTTACTTTGTGTTAAGCCAGCAGCAGGCTGGGTTTCTGTAGTAACTCCTGGTGGTTAGAGATGGACCAAGAAACATCTTGATGCCCAAGTCTGGTGCAGATGACAGCCAGAACTGAGTAACTGCTCTCTGTTGGCCCAGTGCAGCTGAAATGTGACCACAAACAAGACTCCTCCTGGTTTTGGACCTGACAAAGAACCAAACCCCTTGCTAAGCATATCAGGCTCTGGTCCAGGGACATAATCTGGTTGCAGCCTGGGGTCTGGATTCACAATAACTGTTTTGAAACCCTTCCCCTGCAGTGCTTCTCTGTGTTTGGGTTTTGTTGGTTGGGTTTTTTTTTTTTTTTCCGTTTGTTTGTTTAAGCAACTGCCAGATCAACGCTTTTGTGAAAATTGAATCTGAAAAGTTCTGCTAAGAATGGTGCTGTGCTGAATCAAGGCAGCAGTTCTGTTTGCATATGTGATCAAAAGATAATACTTTCTACACAGATTCCCAGACAAGCTCATGTGCAAATTGTTGTGACACTCCTTCAAACTCTGCTTTGCCTGTAGGGTGGAAGCAGCTTCCTGGAAGATTGTGCTGCAGTTTTAGCTCCCAGTTGCTTCATATTCCTTTTATGAAGGTTTAACTTGTGTGAGTTGGGAATTCTGCTTTTTGTTTGGGTTTTTTCCTGGTTTTAGGGGGAGGGAGGTTTTTTTGTTTTTTTTTCACTATTAATCTTTTGGGAGATCCTACAGTGGATTCCTACATGGTGTGATTCTTGGGGTGTCCTGTGTAGGGCCTTCAACTCAGCATATTCTATGATTTTAAGCTTTCCTTTTTTGTGAGAGTCATTGGCATAATACTGTGGTGGGTAGGGTTTAGGACTGGATTTCCATATTGTCTCTGTTCCTGAGATGGCAATACTTAGCAAATGAAATTATAGATAGGGAAAGATATGCAGTTTTAAGAGGAGCCTCTACCCTCAAAGCTTTTTTTTTCTTTCTTTTTTCCTCTCCTGTTGGGTCAGCCAACCTCTGGAGAGAAAGAAAATCAGGGGAAACAGGGCTTTGACTTATCACAGCCTTACAGCTTAGAGCTTTCCTTGGACTCCTTTTGTTTTTCCTAAACTCTGAGGTTCTTAAGGGAGGACAAAGCTGCTTACCTTGCTTTTATTCTCAACCAAATAGAATCGTTCAGGTTGGAAAAGACCTAAGCCCATTGAGTCCAGCCATAGATATAATGGATACTTGATTGTATAAAGGCATAACTAGGTTGATCATGTCTAATAAGGGCTTGAGCAAGAGTCCTCGCTGTGTTTGCAGACACCTATTTCATGTGAATTTGTGTTTTCAGCATCAGTAATTCTGTACACCTAAGAAGGCTGCAGTGCTGGTGGTAGGATGTGCTCTGATACGGATCATCTCTTCTGTATTTATTTATTTATTGCTAGATTTCAACCACCAACTGCTTCCCCTACTCCCTCCCACCTCTTCCATTCCCGGTAGTAATGCAAAATGAGTAGTCATGCACTTTGTATTAATGTATTAGAAATCTATGGAACCTGTTTTGTACTTTTATACTGTTCAGACACTTGTAATCCAAACTTTGTTTTTACTAGGGTAATGAATAAATTTAGACTTATTTAGAAAATAAGCAACTTCTGTGTTTATTTCATCTCTGTTCTTCTGTTAATTAGATTTAGTGTTGGACCCACCCAGCCCAGAGCACCCCATGTTTCTATTTGAACAAGACCAAGCCTTTTTTTTTTTTTTTTTTTTTTAAGGGGGATGGGGAGTGAGGTAATTCTCTTCCTATTTAATTTGGAAAGTAGAGCAAGGGAAGGAGGTGGTGTTTGTTATGACAGACAGCTGTCTCAGGGCAGAATCACAGAGCTTTCCCCTGGCACTGCATGGGTGTCAGGCATTCCTTTACTGGGAATGGGTGGTGCTGGAATTCCATGTTCCCAGCAGCCTTGCTCTCTCTGTAGCTCACCAGCATTCATCAAAGGCCAGCACTGAAGGGTTAGTGCTGATAGCATTTGGAAACATCCCTTTTCAGATCTAGAGTTGGAAGAGACTCAGGCTCCTCTGAGGCTGGAGCCTGGTGTGTTCCTTCCCACGGCAGGCACAGGCAGCTGGATGAGCTCCAGCAGACTGGTGGGAGCAAGGTCTCTGGTAGGAGCTGTCAGTGAGTGAATTTAGAAGATAATGGGGAAAACACTGCAACCTTAAGCTCGATGGCTTGTTGCAAGAGGCTATTTTGGGCTTCAGTGGAGATGCTGAATTATGCTTGCTGATATGCTGGCTGTTTTCTTACAAATTGAGCACAACGATATTCAAAGATACATAAGAAAACATTTCAGAAAGTTCTGCATAGACTGCCAGATTGTAGTACAATAGCATCTGGATTTGACATATTTGCATTATCTGCTGTAGATGCCTAGACATACATACCTTGGGCATAATTCAGTTCACCTAAGATGTAAAGTCTATGTAAAGTCACTGAAGAGAAGCAGATGCACCCAAAGGTGGTTTAAAGCAGGTAACCTGCTGTGTAACCCATTATTTGCAACTTTCCACCTGTTTCAAACAGTTCCTTTTCTTTCTCTTAGACTGCTGCTCTACACCAGTGACTACAGCTGTTGTCAGGATACCCTCTGGGTGCTGAGGATATCTGTGTTGATGGATAGAGGGCTTTGTGGGGAAGGAAGCCTAACGGTTACAGCTGTGGAGGAGGAAGTTCCTCTGGGAACACTGAGGCGGCATCTTCAGAGCAATGGGAAACAAAATCTGGAAGCAAAATCCTGAGTGTAAAGCTCTCCCGTGCCTCGCACAGATCAGCTGTCACAATGACAAGCGTGACATCTGCTAAAATACCTCACAGTGCAACATTATAAAGGTGCTTTATAGACGATTGTATTGAAAGATGAGAACAACACAGCATGGGACAAGAAGATACTTTTGTTGGAGGTCACCAGTGGACAGGGAGCAGATCCATAATTTCCAAAGCCTGATCTGGGTATCCAGTGCTGCTGCTGACGCCTGCAATGGCAAATTCTATTTGCTTTTGTGTGGTGCTGCATGAAGAGTAATTTTTTTCTTATCTGTACAATTTTGAAGTCTGTGACTTCTACAACACTGAACCTGAGACATGCTTTCTGAGCAGGTGACTGCATCCCATCCAGTCCCAGTGACCAAAAAGTTACAGCTCTTCTGAATTCATATAAAAAGTTCATTTCAATATAATGTAAGAAAAAGAGAAACTCCTCCTAAATGGTTCTTGTATCACTTAATGTAATTTTTCAGGTTGTCCAGATCAGGGGTAAGAGGAGTCTGACGTATTCTGCAGACCTGGTCCTGCAATTGTCAACATCAGAGACACAATTCCCTTTGGCTTTAATTTTCTGTCTCTTCTGGACATCTGTCCATGAGGAGGAAAGGGAGCTCATTTCCAGCTTCTGTCCAGCTCCCCTTTCTCAGACACTGGAAGTGACACCAGGGAAATGCTGCTAGCTTTCTCCATATTTACAGTCTACAGTAAAGCAACACAAAACTGGTGCTCCTTTTCAGAATAACTGTATGTAGGGTTTGTAAAGCTGTTACGGAGCTATTTGGTCATGATGGGCATCACCCAGCCTTTTCAGGAAACCCCATTTTGCCCTTTGGTGGTAGTTCTTTTGGAAATTCCATGTTTGTGTTGACCATCAGCAGCTTTGAACTCCATTAATGGAGAACAGGTAAGTTAGTAATTATGTGCCTATAGAGAAGTTACACATTCTGTGAGAAAAGAAAGGTACGCAGAACCCTTGTGTACTCCAAATCCTGAACATGCTTGAAATGAATGTTAACACTAACATTTCACACCATCTATGATTATGAATTTAGGTTTTGTATCTCTTTTATATTTATTAATGAGACTTATTTGGAGAATACCTTCTACTGTATCTGAGAGAGAAGTTCTCACTATGGGAGTGTGGGACATCTCATTGCCATGGTCTCAGGCCCAGCAGAAGAGTGACTGGAAAGGGACAGCCTGCCCCTGCCCAGGTGTGGCTAACCCTTAGCTCTGGGCATGGACATGATCCTGCTCAGCCCCTGCCCTCGCTGCTGATGTCTCATCACCACAGACGTGGTTTCAAGCCTCAGCTGCGAACTCGGCCCCACCTCCGGCAGAAGCCGAAGGATGGGAGAGCGCTGGAAATGGACTGGGAAACATGCGGTAGGTCAGACTTCTCGGAAAGGAATGGGGGAATCGGGTACTTTGAGGGCTGCAAAGAAAGGTGGCACGATGGCTCAGCACGGCCTGACAACACCAGGGAGGGCACGGACGTTTATGAGGAGGTTGGAAAGCCTCAGTCCCCGCGGGTGCCGCCGGTGCCGCTTCGTGCCGTGAACGGGAGCGCGGCCCC
>WEIU01001708.1:517524-532821 GCA_013389925.1 Aegithalos caudatus | reverse complement strand
CCCGGCTGTGGCCCCCGTGTCCTGGGCAATCCCGGCCCCAGGTACAGCATCCCCGGCTGTGGCCCCCGTGTCCTGGGCAATCCCGGCCCCAGGTACAGCATCCCCGCCATGCCCAGCTGCAGTCCCAGCGTCCTGGGCAATCCCGGCTGCGGTCCCACTGTTCCTTTCCCGGCTGCGGTCCCGGCACAGCCTCGGGATCGAGCTGTGAGTTGCCGTGGCTCAGGCATCGCCGGCAGCGCTGGGCTCTCCGCACTGCACCGGCACGGCCGGCCCCGCTCTCCAGCCACAAAAAACGAGCACTGACCTCATCACCGCCCTTCCTTGCTCACAGGCGAAGGAAACTGGGGCTTTAATTGCTTTAATTTCATCTCGGCAAAGGGTCGCGGGACACAGAAAAAAAAAAGTTTTTACCTGGGCAAACACAAAAAAAACCACAAGTGATGGTCATGGTTGTCAGCCTCAGTAAATTAGTGTCATTGTCTCATCTGAGCCAGGTGGCGGCACCAGATTTTGGCCCAATAAAAGTAATTGGTGACTATAAGAGAGGTGCAAAGGAGCTGCTGCCAGCGTCATCCCTTAGCAGCTCGGTGAATGATGCACGTCTGTCGGCTCCCGTTGCTGCTGGAGTGCTGTGTGGTGATGAGAGCCACAGCTACACTCACGGTGAGCCTGGCCCAGGTGCTGCTGCTCTGAGGACGTGTCTGCTGTGCGAGGTTCTGAGAGCAGCGCTCCATTTGGCTTTCCTCCATAGCAAAGCAGGGCACAGGCCCAGCAGTGCTGCAGGCTGGGACACATGGCAGGCAATTTTCTTAGAAACTGGGCTAGAGATACTTCCCTGCTGCCAGGTCTGTTCCCAGGAATTTTAACTATGGAACAGCATGATGCCCTGGTGATTGGCAGTGCTGCACCTCGTACATGTTTCACCTTCTGACATCTAGGAAGTAACTGCTTCCTATGGCTCTGCTGATCAAGGAGCTGGATCCTGGGTGTTTGCTTCCAAGTGATGTTCTCGGAGCTCCCCTTCTGCCTGAAATGAGATGACCAAGGACTGTGACCCCTTCCCCACCACCTGTGACCATGAGAAAGTAGATTTTATATCTACCTACAGTCTTTCTTCAACTCTGCTTTAGGGAGAGCACGCATCAGGTGACAAATCAGGTGGGCTTTGCTGCTACACTGAGAGGCTCTGGCATTCTATGTTGCCCCATAGCTGCTGGTATGCCTTCTGTGATTTTTATCTTCAAGAAATGGAAGTGTAGGACATGCAGGAGGCACACACAAGCATCTATAACTTGGAGAGCACAGTAAGGATCAAGGGCCAACTCCTGCTCAAAGATGCAGGCCACTGCAATTGAGTCAAAAGGCCCTGTTCTATCATCTGAGAAACAGGTGCAAATTAAATGGCTGTGAAATTTACAGCTGATTCCCAGACACTACGTAACCAGAATCAACAGCTTCTGTTCCACTCCAACGAGATTTCACATCCATGTGCTCCTGCTGCTCATTAACATTGCCTTAATTAGGCCATGGCATTCTACAGCAGTCTGGTCCTGCAGCAGAGTTCTGATCTAGTGGCAGGAGGTCTTCCACCTGCTTGAGAAACCTCACTAAGTAATTGGGAAAATGCAGTGGATTGAATCCAGGTGAAGCCTAACAGGTCAGTCACTAATGGCTCCTCACAAGGATTTCTTTCATGGCAAGGCCACCTTGTGAGGAATTGGAGAGCAAACCACAGAATTTACAGAATCCTTTACAGAAAGGCTGTAACAGTGGCACAGGGAGAGTTCCTGAGGACCTAAATAGATCTGTGTAAATTATTAACAGTGAATGCAGCCTTTTTATGTCTGAATTACCAAACTGCCCATGGTCCAACCCTTTCACAGAATCACAGATTCAGTAGGTTGGAAGACACCTTCAAGATCATCAAGTCCAACTCATGCCCTAACACCTCAACTAAACCATGGCACTGAGTGCCACATCCAGCCTTTTCTTAAACACATCCAGGGATGGCAGACAATTCCCTGGGTTTAGGGGACTCTGTGCCAAAGAACCCTGCTGGGGACCTTGGCAGGGGTTGAGTGCTGGGCAGGATGGCTGCAGTGCTACGTGTGTCAGTGTGACAGCCATAGGGGTGCTCTATGTGTGCACAAATCAATGTGCCTGGGGCACAGCAGTTTCATGTGTGCCCTGGTGCCACACAGCCAGTCCGTGGGCTCCTGCTGAGCCAGCCATAGGCACAGAAATACCAGGGGAGGAAACAAGATAGGCATTGTTCTTGAAGCTGCTGTGGTATAGAGACTACTGCAGTTATTTTATGTCCTGAAGGGGCATCAGATTTATTGTCCTTTATGTCTCACCAAAAAAAAAAAAGCAGGAAAATAGGAACCTGTTTACTCCTTTCCTTTCCTTTCCTTTCCTTTCCTTTCCTTTCCTTTCCTTTCCTTTCCTTTCCTTCTTCTAAAGTTACAGANCTTTCCTTTCCTTTCCTTTCCTTTCCTTTCCTTTCCTCTCCTTTCCTTTCCTTTCCTTTCCTTTCCTTTCCTTTCCTTTCCTTTCCTTTCCTTTCCTTTCCTTTCCTTTCCTTTCCTTTCCTTTCCTTCTTCTAAAGTTACAGAACTAGAAATTTCAAAATAGTCAAGGTACCCTAGAAGAAAAAACTGAGTAAAATCTAAGGATGTTGTATACTAACTCTCCTAAGTAACATCACCTGCTTAGTCTGACCCTGCCCCATTTTCTCCCTTTCTCTCAGCTTTGTCTCTTTTAATGTTTCTGTCATTTTTGTCTAGCCTGTTGGACATACTTTTGAAGTCTGAGTGGTAACTAATCATCCTGGGTTTGCTGCTGACTCTGCACCTTTGGGGGCAGATGGCAGTCCTGGCACAAAGCTGAATGTTTGAGACAAAGATCACACAGAAAATGGGAACAGAGTATCCACATGGATTTCATAGGAAGACTAAGCAAACGTGCCTCTTGAAAAGAAACAAATTAAGGAAAAGATTATTTTCTAAATGTAAACAGTAGTATAATGCATGTTCCTATTACAGGTGAGGAAAGTGCCTTTTAGGAAGGGTCTGAGAGAACATGGAGATATGTGAGAATATTGAATAGGAGGAGGACCCGAGCAGCTTTTCAGCAGTGTTCGCACACAGTAACCATCTGTTGTCTCTCGTGCTTCTGGAAGGTCCCTGTCAGCAGCCAGGAGTAGGATCCTGCCCTCGCCTGTGTTCGCAGCTTTCCATGGGAGACGGGCCGTGGCTGGGCAGGCATTTCCCCGCCGTGCGAGCGAGCAGCAGCTCGGCTGGTTTACACAGGCTAACCCCGGGCTATTGTCTGCGGGCTGTGACCGGGCTCCGTGCCCCGGGCAGCTGCGGAGCTGCGGATGGCAGCCCGGGGACAGCCAGCGGCTCCGGGCAAGGCGCGGAGCAGCGGGGACAGCTGGCTTCACTCACGTCCCCCCCGGGAGAAATCTCCAACCACGGGGGCCTGCCGACATTCCTCACAGCCACTCTCACCTGCGGGCTGAACTGAAAGGAAGCTAAAACTAAATTTAATATCCACGCGGGAAAGTGTAATGTGGAGCTTTGTAGGCTTTGAGGGGCCAGGGAGAAGTTATGGGGGTGAATTTTTTTGCCCTGAGGTTTGGAAGGTGATTCCGGCGCTGCGATACATAGTGAGATTTGATTTGGATTTTCTGACACAAAAATTCCAGGCGAGTCATGCCTTCTTTCACACTAGTGCTTTATTATTTCCTACATCTTTTGAGTTAGGTTAAAAGCAGCAATGTCTGTGAGATCTGAACCATGAGGTAGATTTCTTCTAATTTTCTAATGTTGAGATCATATACCTATGAGCTGGCCAAAGTAAAAGGGCCGTGTTTGTATAAGGGATTATGCTTTCTACCTGCCTGTGGCTGCAAGGGAACCCACTCCATTACCCAGGATGGGTGCAGTCACATCTCTGTGTTCTGTAATGAGTATGGAAATGGTATTTTAAACCGTGTAAATTATTGCCTGTCTCCTTTCTTAGAGGAGTTTGGCCAGTTGCTGCCAAGTTGTTGGCTAAATCTAGTGAGAAGACTGTGCAAAAATTATTCTGTCACGTCTGCTTTTGTCTCCACAACAAAAAAAGCTTGTTTCAGTCTTTTCTCTCATTTATAGCGTAGCAATAGTGTGAATTATACGTGTATGTGCATGAGATTAGTTTACCCAGGCTCCTGCTAACTTTATAAAGCTGTCCCTTCCCCTTGGAATTTCCACCTCATATATATATATATTTTTAACTTCGGGTTTTCTAAAAGCTTGTTATTTTATTTTCTTAAATAAAACCCACAAACAAACAAAAACCAAACAAATAAATCCCCACCAAAGCCAGACAACAAAACCAACATGCAAATTAATTGTGGACCACTGCTCCTTGTTTTCAGCCATAGCCCTCATAAGTACAGTAGTAGTTGTGAGCAACCACTGAGCAACACAAAGGAAATTGAGATTTCTGTTTTTAGCACTGTCTTTCTGTCATCTCTTGTAAACTGTAAATTCATTTAAATTTTCAAGTTAGTTGAAAACTTATGTCCAACAGAATAAATATGTTTGGTTTTAAAAAACCTCACACATTCATCATTACTTCTACCTGCATTAGTGTCTAGATAGCAATAAAAATAACAAATAATTGTCTTCAGTGCATTCATTTAATAATTATAATCATTCACTCAGCTAAAAAGATTCAAAGGAAATTAAATGTGCAAGTAACAAGCCTCATGACTATGCAACAAAGTGGGAAATTTTCAAATCACAGTTTTAAAGCATGTGCATGAGTTCACTGTTCTCTATTATCTATTTAGAAATCACTGCCACAACTCTCTTATTGATGTATGAGGGAGAACACAAATATATAATTTCAATCACCTTCATAATTTTTTAAAGCATTGCTTTAAAACTCTCCATTATCATATGCAAAACGGCAAAGTCAATTCCACTTAATTTATTTCATATGTTATTCCAACAGCATCACAAACAGTTCAGTGTTACGCATCTCTCCAAATAATGAGTTCAAGACATCCTCTCCTTCCCACCACTTCACACTGCACATTTCCTGTGTATTCGTCTGATGGAGAAGGGAAGCCGGTAGCCTGGGGCTATGAGAAAGGAGTAGCATTAATGAAGAAGGGTTGGACATAGGTCTTATACCCCCTAAGGACCATGGAATATTTGGAGGATGCATAAAAAAAGGAAACAGGATGAAACTAATCAACAGATGATTAAAAAACATAGTTTAACTTCCCTCCCTCATCAGAATGCTATCCATCATCACAGATGTTCTCTCCTAGGATGGGGAACTTCCAGTCAACCATGAGATTCCCATAAAAGGTGCTGGATAAAATTAAGTGAGCTCTGGATGAATGCTGCACTTACAGTACTTGCTGGAACAATTAACATGAGTCGAACAAAACACTTATTAGCTAATCAGTATATTTTTAAAAGCCTAAAGAAACTAAAAAATCACATAATGGTGCTAAATTAAATTGGAGTAAATTAATTTCTTGTGCACTTAAGCCTGTGTTTTGCTGGACTGGCAGCATAGTAATCACATAAAATGCATCTATTTAGAAATATTCCCATTTCTTCTCAATCTACAAAATGTAAACATCTCCCGTTCCTACACACACATACAGAGTGAAGCACATGTTCCTCTTCTGATGATTGCTATGTAAAAGTACAGCAACTAATTCTTCCTCTGTATATTTGGGAAGCTGTTTGAAAGGCAGAGAAAGCATCTGGTCAATTTGCTAAAATTCAATCTGCTACTTGATACTTTTTTTTTTAATCCTTGATGCCAATTTTCAAGGGAAGTTCCCATGTAAAGTTCTATTCAACTGCACCTGCTGCCTTGAATGAGTTCCTAATAGCAAGAGTAGCATCAGCTAAACATGAAAAAACAAGTTAAGAAATGTTTTGTAGCCCATTAAATTACTATTTTTTTTTCTACTTGAGGTCTGTATATATAATTTCAGTGTAGAAAATCACATAATTATTTGGCTGTGAGAAGGGCCATTTGCTGTGAGTCTGGAGTGGCAGAAGTTTCATAAAAATATTTCCTTTAAGTTGCATTGGAAATTTAGGCAACTAATTTAGGTTCCACCATAAGGTCATTCATAATTGTTGGGGTTTGGTATATTGGGGTCTGCTACATGCCACCATGTAAAGCAAAGGGCAGAGGAGGAGCGGAGCAGCATTGTACTGCCCTGTGTAGAGCCATTTTATTCCTGGGGATGTTCCAGGTCTGTGGATCCCCTGTGTCATTTGAAAAAAAAAGCCACAGCTATTAAGTACGAGAGTCAGCCCATGATCCAGTGAAGGAAGACAAATAATAACTGCCAAAGGAACAGTTATACATCATATTGGCATTTCATATGGCCATCACACTTGAGTATCTTTATAAAATCAGGATGACTAATGCAGTTTCTAGTGAATTTTCAAGATCCTCTGAGTTTCTACTGTATGTTTCCTGCAGAGAGCAGAAACATCCACCTTGAGGGACTTTTTTGTAAGGGTACAAGAAACTGGAACAACACAGCAAAAGAAACTTTCAACAGGAGCAAACAAACACAAACCTGAAACTGGTAAACCTTTAGAAATGTGAAACTCACAGCAGCATGTGTAGGCATCATGTCAGGGTATGGGGGAATGTGGATGCTTTTAATTTAAAATCTTTCTCATAAAATATATCTAAATATTCAGCGTGAAGGGGTTTTTGTTTGTTGGGGTGGGGGTTTTTTTTTGTTTTTTGTTTGCTTTGGTTTGGGGCTTTTTTTGACAGAGGTCAAATTTAGGTCTCCACTGAATACATAAGTACAGAGGGAGTGAGGGGCAAAATACTGACTGGTCAGAAGACCACAGCAAAATTCCCAATGCCTTCAATGAAGGCTGGGTGGTGTCTTGCAGGATCACTTATGTGCTTCAACACAAACCTGTGAACAAATACTAACAGACCATGGGGCTTTTGGTTTGGTTTACAGAGTGGCTGGACCTTTCTGGTTATTTCTGATGTTAGAGGGAGCTATAGGTGATTCAGCCTTTCTGGAAGTGGAGACTTTTAGCTATGGAGTTGTCTGCTGAGTCTAGGGCTACCTGTGGTCCTACCTATCCCAGGGGTCTTGGAGGATATTAAGATGGAATGGCTCCTGGTTCTGCATCCAAGCTCTGATCCACTCACCAGTCACACGGGAATTTCTTTTTCAGTTTATGTTAATCCTGTGTGTCATCCTGCTGTTGACTCTTGAGTCAATTCAGGGTGTTTTATTCTGCGAAATTAATACCGATTTATTTATCTTTGAAACATGAAGATCTGTTCGTGCTGCCTTTCAGCCTTACTGTAAGAGAAGATTTGTGCTTTGTTGTGGATTTTATAGTTCTCATGCTAAGCTGTAGGATGGTCACTAAATCTCTGTCTCCCTCCCAAGCTCACTCCTGGCTCTTTGTTTTGCTATCAGCAGTGACGGTGTAAGACCGCTGTTCTGAGGCTCTGAGGACACTCTGGTGCTGTTACCTTGTCTGGAGGCTGAAGGCTCTCATTATTTCACAAGTTTTTCATTTAGTGTGCAGCCCATTGAAAACCAGGAAAAATGAATTATTCAGTTGTATCCAGTCAAGATTCAGAGATGGTTCTGGTATTTTTTTAACCAGAAAATATTCCTGGTATTCCATCGTCTCTAGGAGGAATAAGAGCGGTATGCTTCTGACAACAGTATTCATTGCTTTTTTATAACTACATTTCTGCATGCTCAAAGTGCTGTAGAAACACTAAGGTTTNTTTTTTTTTAACAGGATGTCTGAATTGACCAGTATTCAGAACCTTTAAAACATAATAATACATATGTATCTGAATTAGAGGGAGGAATAATACCAGAGAATAAATAATTATTCATAAACACTTTAAGCAGAGTTCATTCATGTAACTTTTTCATTAGCATCCTAATACTGTCCTGGAAAGCTGTCTAGATTTTTATCTCAAGGAAGCACTTTCTACTTCTCTTTAGGAAGATGAACCATCCCATTAAGATCACAACTCTTAGGAGCAGGAAAAACAGTAAAGACAAAACCCCCCATGATTTTCAATATGAATTTTTAATAAAAATGAAACTTGCATATAGTCTTAATGAAGTCAGTAGGATTAGTCAATTGCTCATAGTTAAACATTGGCTTATGCAGATGGCTAATAAGGGTCCTGAATAAAAAAAATAATTTGCAGGTTCAGCTTCAGTTTATACTCCCTGGGGTTCTATGTTCTGACACTTGTGTGAATGACTGCACTTACATCAACACAGAAAACATAAAAATGCAAAGTACTTAATCAAAAAGTGTGAAGCATACTTAAATTTTACTTAATCAAGTTGTTTCAAATGAAAGCTTCCTTCTTGTAGCAAAACTTAATAAGGTAAGAGAAAACGAGATTAGTTTGTATGCAGACATTTTAAGAGGGAGCTTTCTTTGTAACAGATATTGAGAGTAATGAAAATGGGAGTTAGATGAGACAGGGGTTTAAATCAATGGCCAATATTAAATTAATTTTAATAGTATAAAATATATTAAGACCCGACTTGTCAGAATCCCTGGACAAATGCATGCTGCTCTCTGACAGCTTTATGAAATTGTTGGGATGGTTTTAGCCATATTAAAAATTGTCAACAATATTTTTATTTCTCATAAAAATTGATGGCTATTTTTTTAAACATACTGATAGATTCAGGAGAAATTTGTTTGCTGGTGAGTCTAAGAAAATAATGGTTGCAGGATAAGATCATTTTAGAATATAAATTAATGAAGAGTCTGGATTTTATTAAAAAGTAGAAAAATTAAGGACTTATCAAAATTGTTTTTGTACTTTGAATTCTGCAAGGAATCATTGGAAGTCTTCAAGAAAGACTTGGGCCTATTCTATAAATCTTGAATGTGTTTATTTGCATTCATGTGTTCAGTAATGTTTTGTATTGCGACAAAATGCCAAAATAACATTACACATATGCATGGACATATTTAGAAAATGCTTCTCTGCTTTATAAAATTACCAGAGAGATGTTTTGGGTCTCTGCTTTGTGATTTTTCCCTATAATTTCTATTTGCCATGCATGTTAAACTTTTGTCAACATTTTCCCCATAAAAATACCATGTTATTTCATGTAAAACAGGAACACAGATGAAAAAAATAAGTTAACTGATAATAAAAATCTCTACAGACTTCATGCTTTCTTCATGAATAAATTTGGATTTTTTTTTCCTCCTGACTGAATCTCACAATAGCACTTTGTGAAGTTGCCAAATTTTGCCCCTCTTTTTATTCAAGTACATATAGATGCGCAACATTTTGCATATTCAATTGGTTGGAATTTGAAGAAGAAAAAAAATGAAGCCAGAAAGATTGAGTCCTGAATTCTGGTCACAGAGAGATTTCAGGAATGTCAATTGTCTACCACTCACCCTTTCTTCCTAATGAGAAAAAAAAATCAGAATGTGGGGCCTATTTTTTCCTTTCTTCTCAACTTATTGGGCAGTGATGCAGAGGAAGCTACCAAATTGCAGAGATAATCTGAAATGGTCTGAAATCAGACTTTTAAATTAAGTTTAATTGAGTCCCAGAATGCATCAGTGACACAGTAGGACTCTAAGAGAAACACAGGTGAAAACATTTTTCACAGGTCCACCTGAAAAGCCTGAGATCAAAGGTGTTTAGGTGGCAATAAGAAGGAAATAAATCTGTCATTAGCATTTCCCTGGGAATTATAAAAATCCATTAGCTTCTCTGGAGGAGTTAGATTATTGGTTGTGGAGTAAAAGACATGAAAACTGTCCAACCCATTACTATCTAAAACATACTTAAGATGATTAACTGGATCAAAAGCTCGAGCAAGTCAGGCTGTTATATTTTAAAACCTACTTAACTTAAATATTTCTGACCCATGGAGCATGGTTGTAAGGGTATAGCCAGTCAGAGATTCATGTTTGTGAGGTGCCAGGAGATCCCCTGTAAAACAGAGACCAGAGCCATGAGCCATTAAGGATTCTGCAGCTGAGTCAGTGGACAAGCAAAGCAAATTCTGGGAGAAGAACATGTGATCACATAAGAACTTGGAAATCTGAAAAAGAAGGACCTGAGAAAGGTTTTTAAAAACAGTTGGGAAGCTACCTTAATGAAAGTGAAAACCATAGCAAAAAACACAGAGTGCTGCAGCAGGAAAATACAACATTACAGAGTAACACTTTAATGGAGACCTGTAACATCCAAGGCATCTTCAGGGCTGTGATGGAAGGACAAGGACACCAAGCAATTCACAGGCAGTTTTTGGGAAGCAAAGAATCCCTGGACTATCTGGGTTCTGCCAGAGGAGCAGATGAAGGTAGCACACCCAGTATTTCAGTATCATCTGGTTAATCCCTGTGCAGAACTGTGAGCATGTGCAGTTCTATAGTTCCTCTTTTTAATAAACTCCTTCCACCACAGAACTCTCCTTTCCTTTTAGGAAAAACAAGACATTGTTCCACAGACTAACAAAACTAAATAATAAAGATCTGTTCGTTTCAAATGGCTGAATACCCTGGGCAGTTTTTTATCAGCATTCCTGTGGAGGTGGGATTATCCCCCTTTTCTACAGGCAGAAGTCACAGATGCTACTAACTTTGAGTACATAACTCAAGACACAATTCCTCAATCTCCAGGATATTTGTGTTCAAAGGACTATATTATGCTCAAAGCATCCCCTTTGTTTATGCCAGTTGCAACTGTGAATGCTCTGTACCTACAATCAGGTCCTAATTCATCTAGAAAATGAAGAACACATCCATGTAAAATTCTTCAGAAGTTTGTAGCAAAGATAACCTAATTTAGCTTAAAGGTCAATGTTCACTTGCATAATCCATAGAAATATCTTTTCCTGCAGTTATTTTGCTCATTTGCTGTAAATCATCTAAATCCTGAAAAACCTAAGAATGTATCCTGAATTCAGCTCTTTTAATGTACAGCCCAGCTTTGTTCCAAGGCCACATCCATGCCAGGCACAGAAAAGGGGGATAGGAGAGGCATTGTGGAGAAAATAACACTCTACATGTGTTCATGTATCAATGTATCAAAAAGAAATGTTTCTGACACAAATATCAAATCCATTTTCATGGACTGGTCCCTATTTCAAAGCATTTAGAGGCACATGACTCTTTAATCTCACAACTACAAATTAGTGATTTTTTAAAAAAACCTTTTTCCTCATCCACACACAATAAAGAAATCCCATATGAATGCCTGCTCTGCAACATTTCTCCTTTTGCAACTGAGGTTTGATTAACTCCTAAGCAAGGGCAGAGACATTAACAGAGGCAGCTGCTGTTCCTTCCACTGCTCAGATCACATCATCTTTCTGCTTAGCTGGGCCCTCCTCTTACTAAGCTTGCCCAGCACTTTTAAAATTTGCTTTTGCTTTAAGACTCCTTCAGTTCCAAATGAACTCTTCCATTCTGGGTGAGTGCTTCAGACTGAGTTGAAATGCACTAGGGTTTGGATTAAGTGATCTTTAGATGTTCCACCCAACCCAAATCATTCGGTGATTCCAGGTGGGACTGAAAAAAAAACAAGCAGTGCACAGTATCCCTTCTGCATTTTCACTGAAATTCCAGAAACCCACAACTTGGAAACAGGAATTTCAGCTTCTGCCAGTGAGCATAACTCCATTCCCTTGCAGATCTTATAGGTGTTAACATGGACTTTAATTAAACACATGCTGTTTGGCCTGGAGCTACATAGGTGAAATTTGGCTAAGCTTGTAATGGCTGCTCCCAGGCAGAGTTACTATTTCTGTTTAATTTTGTTGCTCCCTTTCTTCTTTCCCTTGAAGATTTTGGGAGAATTTTCCTGATAAAAACATAGAAAGCAAGTGAAAAAAAGAAAAGCAAAATGAGAGGAATGAAAAGGAAGCAATAGCATCTAGAATTCTGGTGAGGTGAGAAGTGAGCCAGGCAACTAGAACTGGCTGGGAATTGGAAAGGGTGCCTGGCACTGGTTGCATGCAAAGAGCAGGAACATGAACCAGTTTGCTGGGCAGGATTGAACATGGAGGCAAAAAAGAAGGAAAATTTTCTATACAAGGAAACTGAAATCAGGATCCTGTGACAAAAACAAAGAAGACAAGGAGCTGGAGTGTAAAAGGAGAACTGTATGCTTAAGAAGCATTTCCAAAGTTAGAAACCACTCTGAGGTGGAGCAGGTTGTGTAAGGCAATGGTGAACACTGAGTGGAGCAACCTTTCTCCAGACCCCTTGGCTCTGAGTTCTGAACAGCAGACAGGCAGCCACATGGTTTATATGTGGAAAAAAAACTCCTTGCAGCATAAAACATCCTTGTAGCAACATATTTCCTCCAGGTTCTTCTAATAAATTGGGTGTAATCCTGACTAAAAGTCCTCTTTGTGAGACCTAATGTATTTATGCCATGTTGGATCCAGAACTCCTTAGCCTTCCTGTCTGAAATATGTTCCATGACTGAAGCAGGTTTCTCTAGTCCATTGGTGGATAACCTTTTCAACACCTTCACTGTCTATCTTTCTCTCCTAAAGTTAACAAGCAGCTGATCTTATTCTACACATTGACTTCCTGGAGATTCACAGTGCAGTAATGGCAGGGAAAGGATGGCAGGGAATGAAAATGGGAACCTGGTCTCAGCATTCACCACAGCTGGCTTTGGGCTGGCCCACTGCAGCTGGAGGGATACAGCTGACATTGAATTCCACTGGGATGAGGAAGGGGTTTAGTGGGCTGGATAAAGAGTCAGGTGTGGAAAACTGGAAGTGGTTGGGCAAAGAGCTGGAATTGTGGGCAGAGGAGATCCTCCTTCTCAAAGGAGCCTGTGACTTGGACAACATGCAGACCTGGGAGAAAGACAGCCTGGGGTTCAGGAATGGAAATTGGAATCCAAGAAAAATGAGAGAGACATAAACTTCTGGGACTGAGAAAAATTAGGGCAGTCCCAGTGGAAGGGGATAAACAGAATCAGTTAAACATGTCAAAAATAGCAGAGCACTTTTCTTCAGCCATTAGTGTATTCCCCTACTGATCCCAGAGTAAAAGGCACAGATCCCCATGGCTGTGATTGATGCGTGGCTAGACTACCAAAACCTATGATCATCTACTTAGAGATGATCTCACAATGCATCTACAAAATGGCATTAAACTAATTATTTTAGGCTGTGCTTAACCTTGGCATTTCCTAACTTCACTGGGCTTGAGCTGACCACACTAATACACTCTTTACAGTGCTTTAGAAGCCACAGATATACTATAAATGTATATAGCATTATTATAGCTCAATTAGCTACTCTCTTTTTTTAAATGAAATGAAAATATCCTTTGATTTTAAATATGGATTTGGCTTGTATGAATTTTTGATTTTTAAAATTTTTGATTTTTCCTCTTTTATGCAAATAATTGTAGAAGTGCACTACAAAGCAGTTTGTCAGAAGTAATTATGACTTACAGAATAGTCCTGGGTGTATGAACATTAATTATGACTTATTATTAATAAATGCATTAACTGATCATTCACTTTATAATTACTTTTCAAGGATCTAGCCCATCTGTGTTAGCTTTGAAAAAAATCCACAGAAATCTACTGGAAGGACTCTCAGAGTGTCACACTGCTGATCCTAGACACAAGTTGTGTCGTATTCATTAGCATTTCTTTTCAGTCATGAAAACTGCCCCACAAACTGACCTCATTCTAGGAGCCAGGGATCTAAAAAATGAAGACTTTTGATACATGTGATTAAAGAATTTGACACATTGAGAAGTGGTAAGATTGTGTATGCTACAGGTGGTTGCATACAACTGAATCTGATTCTGTGATACTCTGAATTCTCCTTTTTGTTTGAATCATTTCATTTGCTTTTTTTACTTTTAAAAGCAATCTTTCTAATGTATAACCTTTCCTCCCCAGTTCTCTCATCCATCCCATTTACTGCATAAATATTTCTTGTGTTCTATAAAACCTGTCTTTGCAATTCTTCCTCACTGATTCACTTTCCTCTCTTTCAAGATGTCTCTATTTTCATTACTTTCACAACTTTCAGGATTGTTAAGGACTTGCCAAATAGTTTATTTATTCTTTGTGGTGATAGCCACAAAAACAGAAACAGAAAACAGATTTCCAGCTTAGTTCTCTGATCTTTGGAACGTGTTTTCCCTAGTCTTTCAGCCTTAGATACCTTCCGTGGCACTAATTGCTAGGGGTTAACAGAGGTTTGTTTGTGATTTCTTTATTGTGTGCATTCAATTCACTTCAAGTCCTTTTACTAGTTATCAAGAGTTTACATGGTTGGGTGGAATTGAGTTGTCCTACGGAGAGTGGCTGAGGGAGCTGGGGGTGTTCAGCCTGGAGAAAAGGAGGCTCAGGGGGGACCTTATCACTTTCTACAACCACCTGAAAGGAGGCTGTAGCCACGTGCAGAGTTGGGTTCTTCTCCCCAGTAACAAGGGATGAGAGGATAGTCCTAAACTGTGCCAGAGAAGGTTTAGTTTGGAAATTAGGAAGAATTTCTTTACAGAAAGGGTGATTGAGCATTGGAGTGGACTGCCCAGGGAGGCAGTGGGGTGAATGTCCCTGAAGGTGTTTAAGGACATGGCACTCAGTGCCTTGGTCTAGTGTACAGCTCAGTCATAGCCTGGACTGCAATCTAATTGATTCTGTGATTATTAGAGGATATTCACTTCTTATTTGTTATGTAAGGTGACCCACAGTCCTGCAAGTCTCCTCCAGGACCTTTGTACGGGCCCAGAGTAACCCTTCAGCTGTTTACAGGCACAGACCAACACTTTTCCCACCTCATGGCTGCCACACCGAAGGGCGGAGGGGTGAACAGCTGGAGGCCGCGGGGATCCCCTTGCCCCTGGAGGACGAAACCCTTGTGGTGCGGCTGTTCGGGAAGCGCTGCCCACTTGCCCCGGGCCGACTGCCGTGAGAGGCTGCTGCGATACACGCCGGGCGAGAGCGCATCGAGGCTTCGCCAGGGCCCGGTGCCAAACCTCTCCTCCGCGGAGGGCACATGGCAGAGCCTCACACCTCACGTCCCTTCCCCACGAAGCGGGTGGCAGGGGCACTGTCCCCGGGCGCCCCGTTCCCCGCCAGGGCCGTCGCTCAGGTGCCTGCAGAAGCATCAGATCCCACCCGAGACACCGCCGTCTACACTCCCTGCGGAGCCCAGAGCATCCCACACGGCTGTCGGGCGGCGCCCGGGCGGGACGGGACGCCCCGACCTTCACGGAGCCG
>WEIU01001708.1:477781-517461 GCA_013389925.1 Aegithalos caudatus | reverse complement strand
GGACCGCGGGGCCCCCTCAGCGCGGCGGCAGGCGCTGGAGGAGGTGAATCCCCCGGCAGGAAGGAGCCGCTGCTCCTCTCTTCCCCACTCCTCCGCCACCGCCCCGCTTGGGGAGCGGGGGCGGCCGTGCCCTTCTCCCCCCGGGAGGAGCTCCCTGCCCGTCCCTGGCAAGGACGCGATGGAAGGGCTCGCCCCGACTCCCCCGGCGGCGGGGGCTGTCCGGGGGAAAGGCAGGTTTTGCCCCGGTTGCCCGCTGGGGTGATGTGGCGCGGCCTCCCCGGCGGCGGGCAGGCAGAATTGTGGTGTCATTGCTTGCCAGGAGCAGGTGTCCGTAAGTAGTTGAAGATGAAGGTGGCCGAGCATCTCTTGCAGAAACTCTGCTCAAGGTTACAGCCCCTCCCATGGAGGCCGGTGTTTTGCCGTGGCACAAGCACCTCTTTTGGATGGGTTTAGGCAGGGACCAGTTCCTCAAGAAGAATGATGCGGTTGAACTAAGCTGGCTGTTGGCTTTATCAAACGTTTTTCTTTTTTTTNTTTTTTTTTTGTGTGTGTGTGTGGTTTGGTTTTTTTGGGGGGGCGGGTAGGTTTTTTTTTTGAGTTTTTTTTTAAGTTCTCGGTTGGATTGTTGCGGAGGTGATGAAAGGGTAAAACCGATTTAACGGGGTTGAGAAGAAGAGGGGCTATACCTTCAGGCATGCCACTTGTAAATTTTCATTCAGGCTGCAGCCCGAATGCCAGGCTGGCGGCGTGATTTGCAGTTGCTTGCTTGCAGTTTTTTCCCCTGTGGGTGATGTGTGCAGAAAACCTGCCTAGTTTTATATGGTCACTATATTGGGTTTCTGGAATCGTCCCCTGTGCTGTCTAATTCTGCCTATGTAAAGGATTTTTGTGCCTGGATGGGTGGCGAGGCTTCGAACAATATGAAGTTTGCATCGCTTTGAAATTCTTGCTACAGATATTTTGAAAGGGAGGGAGAAGCGTGGAAAAATTGTGGTCGGTTCCTCCCGAGGCTCAGTTTTGTGGCTACATGATCCGAGTCTGTGATGTGACAAGAAAAGATATAACTTGCAAAGGGGGAGGAGCAGGGTGTGAGAGAGCTAAATAAAAGAGTTTCTTTGCAGCTCCATCCATTTCAATGGTGCAGCTTTCCCAAGCCCCTTTCCATCGTCCATCATCACCTTCAGGCGGGTCGGAGGAAGGGGAGAAGAGGATGAAGGCGGCCAAGCAGCAGGTGACCCCGGCTGGGGAGAGCCCGGCTCCCGCCAGCCCCCTGCAGTCCGCGCTGGGCACGGCGGCCTCTCCCTCCCAGGCGTACGAGACCTACATCGACAACGGGCTCATCTGCCTCAAACACAAGATCAGGAACATCGAGAAAAAGAAGGTAACTTGGTCTTCTTGCCTATGGCACCTACTTAAGCTGCCGGTAGTAAAGCACATTGCCTTTTAAATAATATTTCATGCTACTTCCCTTATTTTTAATAGCTGGAATAAGGTTGTGTGTATATGGAGAGCTAATATATGTTGATCAGAACTGAAGATGCTTCTCTAGAACAAATTTGTTCAGAACAAACTTGGATCTGATTTAAATGTGGCTTATAGACTTGCAGAAATCTTTCACCAATTGCATGCATCTGGTATTAATTTAGATGCTAATTGTTTGTAAAACTGGAAGTTAGAACAAGTGTTTCCTCTGACAGTGGAAATATTAGATTATATTAAATATGTATTGCCCTTTACTTTGCATAAATATTTGACTTAATGTATTTTAAATACAGGCAAATGCTACTGACTATAAGACTTTTATGCAGAAATCCTCCAAAATTTAATCTCCCATTTTGACCTCTGCTTTTCTGAGGCTGAGGCACAGAACAGTGTTAGTAAGAATAATAACTGAGATAATGATATTCCTAAAACGTTGTGGCTAGTCAGAGTTCTGCACTCTAAGCCTTTTCATTTGATTGGCAGGTGAAGGCTGTGTGCTTGGTTTTTAATTAAGAGAATGTTATTTTCTGTAGGATAAAAGAAATAATGATGCTGTTGCTTTCAGTGTTGGATTGGGATTACAAGTAAAGCAATTGTGTAAATATGGTGTGCTGCTCTAAATGTCTGAAAAGCTTTTAGTTATGTCTTAGGGCATGGGGAGAGAGTAGATCAGACATTTGGCCATGTGCTATGGGGACTTGATCCTTCTGCAGGAGATGCAGTATTACTGCTGTCTCATGTCATGCATCATGCTGTAATTTTGAATAACATCAGACAAGCATGTTTCCTTTGTGTGATTAAACAACTTTGTGTTGTATTCTAATTCTGTCCAAGGAAGCTTCCTGTTGTAAATTTCAATGGTACATTTGATTTTCACATGAATGGCAATATGGCCTTATCAGCAAATAAAAGTGTGACTTTCTAAAATGAGTAGAAAATATTCCTTATGCTCCTATAGGTACTGTGTCAGTGAAGCTCTAGATACACAAATGGAATAGTATTTGACTTCATGGAGGTGAAGTCACTTTTCTTTTCCCTAAAGAAGTTTTCAATACCAAATAGTTTACTTTTGTATTGCTTGCATCAGCATTTAAAACTGCCTTGGTATATTTGAAATAAGACTTGTTTTTTTCCCTGACTACACTTGTCCACTTTCGTAGGGAACAGGGCTATAAATTTTTCATGTAACTGAAGCCAAATTTTTGGAAGACATAACAAGGATTATTCAAGGATAATATAACTAAATTTCAGCCTTGACTTGGGAAAGCTAAATAAGTCTAACTTAAACAAGGACACTGGATGTTTTTGAAGCCACTTAAAGATCTTGGATCATTGCGTTAATAGTTCTTAAATGAAACAGAAGTAGCAAATATGAACTGAAAGATCAGTGATAGGGAAAGGAAGTAGTAGAAAGTCCTGCAAACTGAAATTGCCAAATCAAAGACATAGCAAACCTTTCTCCTGGAACAAGAGGAAGTAGAAGGTTTTTTAGTCTGTGTTACAGTATTTCACTCATATCCATTACTTCATTTTTGTATTTATTTCTGTGTAATGTTTACTTTGAATTTTCTGCAGCTCAAACTAGAAGACTACAAAGATCGTCTGAAGAAGGGAGAAGCCCTCAATCAAGACCAATTGGTAAGCTTGCATTATGCAGGAGTGGAATATCTCAAAACCTGCTGTGGCAAGAAGGATGGGTTGCTAAATGAGGTGAAGGTGTTGTATTTACAGAAGCAGTGCCTACAGGCTTGTAAAGGTATTTTTCACAAAACCAAATTAACCAATTATTGATAACCAGGCTGAATGTTGAGCCCACAAGCTCTGTCTCCTGTTTTAACCTTCATGGTGTTCCCTGACCAGCTTCAGTGCTCCTGCACCTGTTTCTTAATGAGGTATCTGTGTGCAGCTGATCTATATGGCAGTGTACTTTAAAACCCAAGCCTCAAGAATTCTGAGGTGACTAATTAAATCCTTATGATTCGTTCATTAGCAGTTACTTGAAATTGCCTGTTGTCTGCATGATGCTGTTGGTTATAAGTAGCTGTTAGTATAACTGATAGTGCTGACTTTATTTTTTTGACTTGGTTTGGAATGGATTCTAGATCTGAGGCCTGAGAGCTTTAGCAGAGCTGAGTAGCAGTGTCACATAATCCAAAGGGTCTATTGCTCTAGTAATTTAGGAGTCGCATTTTTCAAATGTAGTGGACACATGCTAAAGAGTAACTGTCTAATGAGGGGTACTGACACTTCAGTGATAATGCTGATCCTGCTAATGAACCAGCTGGGAAAATATCATTGATTGCTAACTTTATCACAGTTACAGCAGTTTGAGAACACAAATCCTAATTTCATACTGTGAATCATTTGTAAAAGAGTTAGACATAAATGGGATAAGAGGGGAAAATGGTAACTTCTTAGAAGTAGAGTAGACCTGTTGAAGTAAACTGTCGTTTAGTACTTAACTGCAAAATCTGATGTGATCTCTTGCCATTTCAAGTGCACAAGTAAATTAATTAAATCTGATGGTTTGGAGTTGGTTGATGACCTTTCAATTCCTTTCAACTCAATCTTCAATCAGGTGGGCAAGAAACTGTTGTGTTTAGATCGTAGGTGTTCTTCCCAATCTGTTTGCTGCCATGAACAGTGAGATTCTTGAATAATATTTTGTAGGTTGGAATAGTCTTGAATATATTTATTACTTTGGTGTATGCCCTGGACTATGTAAAGCTGTTAGGTGTCAGTGTTTGGAAAATGACATTAACTTGGTTACAGAATTTTAGTATTCTTAGCTGGGCTTCACTTTTTAGGTTTTAGTACCTTCATCCCAGTTTCTGCAGTTTCTTAGATCTAAAATAAGGAGTTAGATTTAGTCTTCATTGTGAACAGACAGGTGGTAGTCAGACTGTTCAGGTGACTACTGTAGAAGCTCATAGACACTCAATATTTAATTAAAAATCTTGTGAAGTCTCCTGCTTCAGTGGTTAAGATACGAAAATGCTGCATTTGTAACTCTGAGATGCAAATTTGTGGTGTATATACAAATTGGAGCTGGAATAAAGCTTAGTACATCTTAACACCTAAAGAAACCAACTGCCTTTAATACAGTGGTTCTCTAATATAACTTGATGTCACCTATAGTTTTAATTTTCTCACACAGGATGAAGTGCATGTCTGGTGATGAACTTGTTTTGCAAGCAATTTGGATTAAGCTGTAATTACTTATGTTGCATGCTTGCCAGACCTAATGTGTGTGCTAGCCTTATATTAGGAAACATTTGTTTCAAAAATGAGGAGCTTCCAGCAAGTTAAATGCTCTTATTGTGCTGTTTTGCAAGCTGAGCAGATTTTCCTCGGTGCTGTTAATGAATGCTAATAACAGGTGTGACAGAAGAAAGCTATTGCTTTCCTGTGGGCTGAGGTACAGCTTGTCACGAGAGCAGTGGTGGCTGTTCTTGATGTTTTCGGGTGAGGACTTTTACTCTGCAATTTGTGTTGTTAAAAGTATAATTACTGTAACCTGACTAGTAAATTGTTGGTGTTAATTGTGAGTCTTCCTCAAGTGTGTGGGCATTGGATTCTTAGAAGTCATTCTCTCAGTGCTAAGTGACTTGCTAAACAGTACTTCAAAGCTGCTTGGTAAATTGTGTGAAGACAACCTAAACTACTGGGTGAGAGCTTGCACTTCATGTTGAGTAGCATTTAGTCCTGATAGTGTCTTATATGCCACAAACAAGGGAATAAAAGTAACTGAGCAATCAAACTGAACTAATGAGCATGTAGCTTGTTTTCCAGTTGCTTAGGAGCACATATGGAATTTGCAGATGTCCCAAATCTTATTGGGACAGTAGATTAAGCTTTTGTCACTGCACTGATGAAACACTAACACTGCTGTGAAAGAGCTTTATATTAGACTGGTGGGCCTGTTCTAGAAAAACCTGTGGTATCATGTCAGCAGCATAAACTAAACTGAGTGTAGAGCATATGTGAACAACTGGAATTAAACTTGCTACTTCACTCCTTGGGGTATGAAGATATGGGCAGCATGTCTGAACTATAGTATTTTGCTATCTTCAGAGCTGTCAAGGGAACTTAGAGAAATTAACTGACCCATTAAAAATGAGTATATCAAAATGCAATAAATAATCTACTGCAGCTGGTATTTTTGAAGACTAGCCAGTAGAATACTGGTTAAAGCCATTAGTGAAGACAGGAACATGGCTTCTTTTGTGGAAACTAAATTGAAGAGTTTTTTTCTGGAAGTATGACTTGCCTTGTATATATCTAAAAGTTGGTACAAATTTTCTGTAAAGGCCTTCGGTTAAGCATGGGGGTAGAACTGTGCTGAACTTCTCCTGTTTTCCTTTCAGGCTTTCAGACCAGTCTGATTTTAAACAGCTGTTTACCTCTGCCAAGACCTATACAGGCACACTTGTAGGATATCTTTCTGGTGGTGTGAGCTGGCTTTGCACTGCATCTTAGACAGTTATAGGTGAATGATATTTGCAACTAAAGTTAAAGTACCAGCTTCAGACGCGTTATCTTTAAAAATGCTACAGTTTCAGAAAAGTACACACTAATTGACTACTTCACAATGAGAATTTAAGTACAAGGCAATTGAGTTGCAAACAGTAGTCTTAAGCATGAAAAATACATGTTTATCTATTCCTTTGTAGGAGGCAGTAGAGAAATATGATGAAGTAGTGCACAACCTGGAATTTGCCAAGGAGCTTCAGAAGACGTTTTCGGGACTTAGCCAAGATGTAAGTATTACTGTTTCTTTCTTTATTAACAGGAAGTAATTGCAGAATCTGTTCTAATTCTTTAATGGCTACACTTCTATGCCAGTACACTCCATACTAGGAAGTTGCTGTCTTGTATCTTGGGACCAGTGAAACCTAGGGAGAGACTGAGGAGCAGTAGATTAAGGAGAACTGCTTGGCACTTGTTAACCAGTTGTCCTTTTCTGATCACTTGGTCACCAAAGGCTAGAGAAGATTCAGTGACTTCAGTGGTGGGCCCCTGAATGGCTGGGGCCTGGAAAATGAGACCTGTGAGGAGAGTCTGGAACAAGTGGGCTTGCTGGGCCTGGTAAAGTGGAGGCTTTCCAGGAGATGCACTGTTATCCTTCTGACAGCAAATACTGAAAGGGTGGAGATGGGATTTTTGATGTGATAGGAGAAGCAATGACCATTAGTTGAAATAGACTCCAAGGAAGGAGGAAATAGTCACTCAGTGGGTGATTAAACATTAGAAGCAGTCTGCCTAGGGAAGTGGTAAAGTCTATCCTTGGATTTCTTCAACACCTGACTGCACAAAGCTCCAAGCAACCTGGTCTTGATTCACTGTAGCCTTTCTGGAGTCTGGGCTAGACAGTGTCCCAAGATCCCTTCCAAACTGAATTTTTTGATGATTCTGGCAAGGGAAACTGCTGGTTGTTAGATCACTTTGACTTCAACAAGAAGTACATCCCTTAGTAAAATTTAACTGAAGCTTGTGGAGTTTGCTACTTAATCTGCCATAGGTGTCTCTAATTGTGGCAAGTCATAGATTTAGTGCTTTGTTTAGGTCTTTGTTCAGGATTTAAAGCACAACATACATTACTTTTATAGAAGCAAGTGTTTTGTCTTTGGAGAAACTGGTCTCCTGGCTCAAGCAAATTCTACACTTACGGAAGATTTGATCCAAGGTAGTGGCAGGGAAGCTAAACATGATTAGTCACTGCTCTGGCATTATTTCTCTGCCTCCTACAGAATGCTGAATGACTGGTACCTCATGACCCAGTGTATCTTTGTGCAGGTGTTGTTAGTAATCAAGCATTGGCTTGCTTACATTAACCAGTTCATGTTTGTTCTTGAACTTATGCTGTATTTAAAGGCTAACCTACCTTGTTTTTAACTTGGCTTTGTGTCTCCTGGTATGGATTCTACAGCCAGTAGCCATTACTGGAACACTAGGGGCCCTTCTGGCAGCAGCATCCTTGCATCTTCTGCAGTGTTGTAGGGAACAAAATTTTTATTGATCTTGTCACATATTGAGGTATTTTAAAATCTGCAGTTACTTGGATAGCTTCTGCTGGGGAGTTCTATTAGTGCACAAAGAGAAATTTGAATGCATATTCTGTATGTGTTCTGTAGCTCATGTTGTTGCTTGCTTTAATGAGTGTTTCAGTCTTCTGCCAACAGAAATAATTGTAGGATTCTGCTGTATCCTTTAAGCTGGAGTATTCAAAAGTGAAGAGCAGTTGTCTTACTAGGAGAAACTTGAGACAACTTCTGCCTCTCTAACTCTTGGTAAATGTTGAATGTCAGCTAGGCCTGGATCAGTGCGTTGCTTTCAATTCTATCAATTTCTTTAAAAGATGCTACAATAAAACAATTAGCAGGCACAATCAGGAGCTAGATATCACAAAGGTGTATGACAAGTGAAGAAGCTACCAATATCCAGTTTGACTGAAAGTTAGATGTGTAGACAATTAGTAGATAAATGGGGAGCTCTTCCAAAGGAGGAGCTTAAAGCATTCTGGATATCTGAAGAGTTAGGAGCTTTTGTTATCTAAGCAAAATTAGTACTTGGTTTCCTCATTGTAGGATAATAATACTAGACCCCAGTGTTTTATCCTAGAATCTTCTTACTCAACAGGATTAAACACTCTAAATTATGTTTAATTGTTGAACTTTGTATTAAAACAGCTGCTGAAAGCACAGAAGAAGGCTCAGAGGAGAGAGAGTCTCCTGAAGCTTGAAGCAGAGAAGAAAAAGCTGCGTACAATTCTTCAAGTCCAGTATGTGCTGCAGAACTTCACTCAAGAGCATGTTCAGAAAGATTTCAAAGGTGGTGTGAATGGTGCAATATACTTGCCTTCTAAAGAACTAGACTACCTCATAAGATTTGCAAAACTGACGTGTCCAGAAAGAAATGAGAATTTGAGGTAAGTTCAGGGGTTTTTGTCTAATTAGTATGCTTCATTTGTTGTGGCAAATGTCCTCTGTTTGACGCTGCCGTGTCTTTAAACACCATGTTTTGGAACACTAATTAAAATTCTCTTCAGTATGCTTGCTTTATTCTGAGATTAGGAATGTAACAGATTTACCTCACTCAGAGCATTAGAGGGAAGCTGCAGTAATTACAGCCTCAGGTGCAGGTTACAGACAGATTTTGCCATTTTATGTCTCCCTGTGGGACTGAGGGGCCATAGTCCAATACCATCCTTAGCAGGGAGGCTGGGGATGTGCTGGTTCTTCGAGGTTTCACTGTCCATGAACTGAAAACAGCGCAGTAAAATCAGAACTTTCTGTATTCCATTTACACTGATGATTCAGATGTGCTTCTTCATTCCAGAGGAATGTAAAATGGTGCTCCTGAGGCATTGCTGTTAGCTTCAAAGTGGTTTTAAAAAATTGCTTCAAGTCTTTGATACCTCTGGACTAAATGTCATGCATGTTACTCGGTTGTCAACAGAGGTAATATCAGTATCAGTGCTCATGTGGCACTGCTCTGGTGCTGTGATGGCTCATACTTACTGTGACAGCCTGTCTGGCAGGGTAGTGCAGCAAGAATTGTACTTGAATATGGAAAAAGTAGTTATTATATTATGTATTGTAAGTAGATGGTAAATTGAGATGCTTTATGGAAAGTCATGTTTGAATATGGGCTGATTCTGTAAGTGCCACAAAACTCGAGTCACTTGTCATTCACTCAACTTGCCTAGTCTTTGCCCTTCAGTTAACTACTTCCAAAGAACGGCTGCTTATAAAAAGCTACACCATGGGAGTGTCTCATCCCAGTGAAATAACTTTGCTTCTAGTTTACACTTCTTGTATTATTTCTACAAGAAGCATAATCCTTTCCTTTGGGATACAGTTTCATTGCAGTGGACTGCAAATTCCGGCTTCTGGATGGAGGTGGATCTTGGACCTATAGCAAAGTTTCCCAGGAGATACTAGTTAGTGAGAATGGCAGCTGTTGTTGGTTGTACCTGTACAAGTTCATCCAGTAAATGTGACCAGCTGATTAAACAGCAGTTGTTGCCCTGTTTGGGAGTCCCGGCTTGGAATGAAATTGAGCCATGTGGTCTGTGGGACAGTGCTTAGGATCTCTATATTGGCCAACAAAAGAAGCTAGGTTTGCTAGGTTAAATCCTGTGCAGACAGACAGATGAATTGCTTCCAGTGATTTCAGGGCTTAATATTCACTTTGTATATGCAGCCTTGGTTTGGAAGGCTGGACATTAGTGAATGTCATAAAATGAGAGGTATTGGGATAGTGCAGCACTTGATCTTGGCTATGATTCTACCTGGTAAAACTGTCATTTGTTTTAGTGTTGAAGACCAGATGGAACAATCATCTCTCTACTTCTGGGACCTTCTAGAAGGAAGTGAGAAACCTGTGGTTGGAACAACATGTGAGTCTCCCATCTAGAGAAATACCTTAAAAATCTAAAATTTCTGTGCTTGTTAAATGTCTTTAAACCAGTGAATACACATAGAAGGCTACCAAATTAAACACTTGCAAGTGATGTGTGCGTCTCAGTTTTCCAAGGATGAGTGGCTGTTCCTAGTTCAGTTAAGTACAGGTCAATCACAGTGCCACGTGCTTTCATTTTCCAGTCAAGATTTACTCTTCAGTGTATAGCATATTTTTGAGAAATAATGATGGTAGGAATTCAAAACCTCATGCATTAATACCTTACTGAACTGTGGGAAGCTTTTTGTATAGTTATGTGCAAATGGGTTAAGTTTGGAACAGTTTCCAGCCATGAAATGCTTAGTTGAGTACACTGATGTATTACAAAGCTTCACTGGCCCTGGGCTGAAGGTTCCACAGCATTGAATGAAGAGTCTCCTTTCTTTATAGGAATTCTAGACTAATACCTGTTGTCTCCCTACAGTGCAGGACACCACACTCGGGAAAGGCAGTCATTAATGGAACTTGCTGGGATCTCATGCACAGTGCAGTCTTTCTTTGATGTAATACAAGTGCCCTTACTTTTCAAGCATACCAAAATCTGTGGGACTACAGATCTTCCATTTGTGGCACAGTTCCAAAATCCCTGGTTGGAAGCCAACTTACACATTGTGTTCCTGTTTACGACTTGCTTGTGAGGAAACTGCCCTTAATTGAGTTGTAGTGTCTTTCCTATTGTAAACAGGCCTTGCTTGTTGTGTTTATGCCAATCTTGTAGCAGCTGTGTGGCAGGAGTATTTCATATGTTACTAACAACAATACTCAAAATGTTAGAACAGAGCATTAATGTGCCCTGCTTAACTTCCACATACAAGTAGGTGAATTGACAACTAGATGTTCAGTCTTTCCGTGTAGATCTGGACAAACTGCAAGCTTGGATTGCTATAGGCTGGTAACCTTAGCCTTGTATCTGTTGACGTGAATATTGTTTATCAGTATCTCTGTCCCTTTAGTATCAGTCTTGTATCCCTTTCTGTGCAAGCTAGACTTCAGATAAAGCTGTCAGGTTGTTTTATTAACATTCGTTGCCTTGGAAAACAGTTTTTTTTATAGCCATATTAAATTCTAGCTACAACTCTTGTTTGTGTGGTTGTCACTGGTAGGAGTGATCTTTCACTGAATGTTCTTCCTGTTCTCAAGGCTGCCCTGTTTCCTGCTCCTCTGAAACCATTTCTAGAATCACTGTTACTTCTGAGGCTTTTCTCTCTACTCTAAGCTGCTGTCTCTTGTTTGCACAGAGGGGCAAACTGGACAGTGCTTCTCAGAGTACACAGTTAACCTTTTGTTCAGCCATGTCAGCTCTGAATCATTTCCAGCTTCAGAGGAGTAAGTTCAGTCTGGGAACCGTCCCTTGCATTTCCCCTGCTTGTTTCTACAGTTCTTTTATTTCTGAGACACCATCCTGTTCACCAACAAGGGTGTCTTGTAGAGCAGTTCCATGTTTAGCTTTACAATTGCTCTGGTGCAATCTCACATGATTTTACTATCACTATCTTTTACATGGTAAATAAAGCCCTTTGTAAGCATGTGGGAGACCAGGTTGCTCTGTGTTTACCTTGTGGGCATTGAACACAAATGCAGTCTTGCCCTGGGATTGAAAAGATGTTTTCATTAACACATGAACTGCACATTAAATGAAACAGCTTAATAATTTCCTTTACTTAAACATTTCATTGCTATAGGTTGGTAAGATGTATGATCTTGGAGAAACTGCAATTTGTATAAAGGGAGAAAGTAACAAGTCTTAATCTGTAATCTGAATACCTGTTAATTTCAGATTTTGCTATTTTAACTGTATGGACTTTTATTCTTTAGATAAGCACATGAAGGACCTGTTATCCAAGCTTCTAGAGTCTGGCTACTTTGAAAGTATTCCAACTCCTCGTACCACTGTGCCAGTAAAAGAATTGGAAGAAGAAATAAATAGAAAACCTGAGAAAACAAGACAGCTGTCAAAAGGAGAGTCTGCCAAAGAACCAGGTGGAATATTATGGGGTTCAGTTTTTATATCAGTGTTGGGAAAGTCTTGAAGTGAGCAATGACTTTGCATAGCTTGGTGCTAAATCTGATTCTGTGCTGTAGCTTACTTGCAGTGTAGTAACTGAAGTGGAACAGGCAGGCCTTGCAGCCCTATTTTAGCTTATAATGTAGGAAAAACAATAAATCATAGGAATAGGATGATTTTGCCTTCTGAACGACTTGAAGATGTGGGAACTGTCTGGTGTGTAGGGAATGTTACATATTAGGATAACAAAATTATGAATACTATAAAATGTTTCTTGTTAACTACAAACTTCTACAGCTGTAAAACTTAGTCAGAAAATAAAAGCTTGCCTACAAATAGCATGCTGAATGGCAAGTTGAGCTTTCAGAATATCTGGTTTAGCAAATTGGAACTACTGTTTAAATAGACTTAGAGTTGCTGTTGTTTGATCTGCCTTTATGCATTTGATCAGTTGAAAACAATTAACATTCTTTCTCTAGAATCCATTATGGAGCTTATGAAATCTGAAATACAGCCACAGGAGGTAAGATACTCTACTGTTAATTGCTTGCCTTTAGTATTGTGATTTACCAGATACATAAATGCTCTTCTGCAGCCCTTTTTTTAAACTTAAAAAGGGAGTCTGAACAGCAATCTAGGTGTTGCTTGATGTAGGAAGCATTAAAGACTTGGTTGCATTTCTGTTTTTAACCCCAAAGTTATGGCATCCGGTGTTCTATTCTGGGATAAATTGAGCAGGATTACATGAAGCAGTATAGTACTTTAATGCTCTGGCACTTTCCTGAATAAAACAAAGCATCAGCCTTTAGAGTGGAAACACTGGTCTTTTGTGTACTGTGGAATAGAGAAAATACACATCTACTAAAGGTTTCTGTAAAAGCTAAGCTTGTTGCAGTAGGCTTGATATTGGTGGGGTTGAAAACCATGTTGGTCTTACCCTGATTTGTCAAGAAAGTAGGAAACCCAAGACAGACTTGTGCACAGGGGTGTGCAGACCTGCTTCAGCAGCTCTTCAGACTCCTGAACTCAAGCTTTGACTGTCAGTAGCATAGAAATCATTAGACCTAGTTCAAAAGGTGGGGAAGGGTGTCTTTGTCCAAGTGGAAATACTGGTTCTTAAAATGCTGAATCCCTGTTTCCCGGATATCCCACTAGAGGGTGTACTGTAGAACAAGTTTTTGTAACTTTCTGGTTACCTGACTCTCATCTGCTGTCTAGCCAGAAAAAAGATCTCAGCCAGTGAGCCTTGTACATTCTTCACTTCATGTATTTACTCCCTGTTTATGACAAAGTGGTAACTTAGAAAAACTTAGGACATCATCACTGAACTCTGACTTACTGACACTAAACACAGCCTGCAGTTGAAGTCCAGTGGTACTACATGAGAATCTGGTGACATTTTAGTATTAAAACTCCACTAAGAATGAAGGGTTATTCTTTGTTACTGAGTCTAATGCTTTGCAGGATGTCTGCTAATATAGTACCAGAGCTTTTTAGGTGCTTAGAAGGAGAACTAACTTGATAAAAATCTTGATATTGTCACTGCCTAGAAACATGAAGTAGCATTGAGGATAAGGGCCGTAGATTGACTCAGCTGGGTTTTACTTGTTCTGTTCAGCACTGTTCCCTGTTTCTCTGTGGCATGCCAAGCAAAGCTAGTCTGCAGTGTTGTAGGATAAAGCCATGGCCACATAGTTTCTATGACTAGTGCTTAGACTGTCTAGGCTCTGCCTTTAGTCAGCAGTTTTCAGTAGCTGGCTGACCTAATTTAACTGACCTGAACTGCAGTAGCAAAATGTGTTCTTGGGAGCCATTAAGTTTCTTTGGTCTATATAGTTTCTCAACAGGCGTTATTTGCCTGAAGCAGAATACTCTGTCAAGAAGAAGCCAGAAGAGCCCAGATCTTGGGAAGCCGAGTGTGCTAGAAAACAAGAACCTCCAAATTCCTGGGAGATGCTTGTTGATATTAAAGAGCAGGAACAGAGGCAGAAACAAGAGACCTTAAAGCCTTGGCAAGCTCGTGTTAGACACCAAGAACAAAAAAGACCAGACTCTGCAAAGCCTTGGGAAGCTCGTGTTAAAGAGGAGGAACAGAAGCGTGAGTCTGCAAAGCCCTGGGAGAGCTGTGCGGAGGAGGAGCAGCAGAAGAAGCCGGAAGCTCCCAAGGCATGGGTAGCACGTGTCCGAGAGGAGCAGGAGTCTCCCAAACCCTGGGTAGCAAAGGTCAGGGAAGAGCAGGACCAGAAGAAACAGGAATCACCTAAGCCATGGGTAACAAACGTTAGGGAAGAGCAGGAACAGAAAAAGCAAGAGTCCTCAAAACCTTGGGTAACCAAAGTTAAGGAAGAACCAGAAGAAAAGCAGGAATCTCCAAAACCTTGGGTAACCCAAACTAGGGAGCAACCAGAACAAAAGAAGCCAGACCCTATGAAAACATGGGAAGTGCCTGTTAGGAAAGAGCCAGAACAAAAGAAGCAGGAGCCTGTGAAGGCTTGGGCTGCACATGTTAGGGAGGAGCCAGAACAAAAGAAGCAGGAGACTCGAGAGGCTTGGGAAAAAGCTGACAGGCAGCAGCAAGTGTCATCACCACAGTTACAGAACCCTCCGAAGTCCTGGGCAGCTGCCAGTATGGGGCCAAAGGAACAGATGGGGCCAAAGAAGTTTGATATGGAACCCAAAGAAGTGAGTTGGCATACCTAGTATTATCTGTCATAAGCTTTTGATGTTAGTGTATTGGAATAAAGCCACCTCGTAGCAGAGGTGTCTAAGGTGTATTTTGTAGGCCAATATTTAGACTCCCTTTTCATTCCTTCTTTGGGAAATAATTCTACCAGATAAAGTTTGTATTTGAATAGCAAGATGGTCTGCTTTGCTTTTTACATCATCACAGTATTTGTTTGAACCTTGAATAGCTGCTTTATGCATAAGAGAAGAATTAACTTGGTTCATCTGTAGCTATTGGCTCTGGCCACTGTTAGCTGTACAAAGCAGGTATGACTCATCCAGGGATCAAATACTTTGTGGCTGCATGCAAATAACACTTCAGTAATTTTTAGTCTTTTGATTAAAATAGCTGCTGATACAAGAGAGATCCAATGTCTAGATCAAGCAACAGTAACTCTACAGGGGCTTAAATATGCATTTCCAGATGAATGCATAAACCATATTGCTGTCCTGGTAGTCTAACAGTAGCATAGTGTTAAAATATAAAATGAAAGCCATTGCATGGCTTACAGCTGAACAGGCTGCTACCCTTTGGTCACATTACCTTCTTTCTCACCTGTGCTCAGGTAGCAACAAGGCTGATCACTGTCAAAATAGAAAACTGAGCTATGTCTGCCTTGGGTCACTAAGAGAAATGTTAATCTAAAGGTAGTCTTCAGGGAGGAAATATGGGGAATTGAGCAGTTCTCTCTACACAGTGTTGTCACCACTACTGTCTTCCTGCATGAAAGCAGGAACCAGTACATCCCATGTTACTCCTGGCAAATGATTAAGCTTGTATCGTGTCAGTAAACTTGGCATAACTGAAAAATGGGTGTCTTTGTGCCTAGAGGCGGGACCGCAAACTGAAGGTTGAATACGAGATCAAAAAAGTATGTAACAGTGCAGCACTGGGTAACAAGGTGGGATTAAGGTGTTTCAGCTTGATCCATCTTTGCACTCAAACTGAGTAGAATCTTGTGTCCACTGGTGGTGGTGGTACAGGTGGAAAACCTGCTTGCCTCACTAAGTAACTCTGAGCACAAGTAGTTGTCATGCACCCAACTATGCACAGTATTCCTGTAACTGAAAGTAAGTACTGGAATAGTCTCAAGCACTTATAGGGTGCCTTGGAATTTCTGGTGTCAGATTACCTTAAATGCAAGATGCTTCCTAATGAGAAGATGCTTCCTCTTATTTTTATATGGGATGGATAGATGGATTGCTTAAGTGATTGAGAAAACTGCTGCAGTGAGTAAAGAGGAGGGTCTCCAGTCACCTGGAGAAACTTGGAAACTGCTTCAGAATCTCCCTAGTAGTGTGCAGGTGTGCAAAATTGCAAAAATACTGGCAAAATTAAACTAAATGCTGGAATGTGAGGTCACTGAAGGGGGGTTGCTGAACTAAGTAAACAAAGCACATTTTAAAGTATTCAAACTTGGATTCACAAGGACCATAGGAAAGCATCATCTGGCTTTGTTTTTGTCTAGTAGCTATTGAGAAATCCTAATACCAGAAGTATATTGAATGACTAGAAAACAGTGTACTGTCAACATAACTAGTTTCCATAACCATTTTTTAAAAAATGCACATCTTTACTTGAGATGCATAAAACAACTAGAATCTTGTTAAGCTTTTCAGATAATTTCTCTTGCCCTTGCTTATATAAAAAAGAGGCAATGTGGTGCTGTAGCTGGATCTGTTTGACTCTGAGAATCTATAAATGCTTTTGTGCAGGGATGTAAGCATGACAGATAAAAGACCTGTGCCACTGCTGATGCTCTCTGAGCTGAAACTGTTAGAGCTCTGAGGTCTTCAAAAAAACTGTTTTGAGATATTAAAATATGCTCATTTAACTTAACATACCCTAAGGTGCAATACTGAAGAAGCTGAGCCTAACACAGCAGGGTGAGCTGATGTGCAGACCTGTTTACTGTTGTTCTGTTTAAATATTTGTGCAACCTGTGGACCAGCAAACTTGGTTTAGAGCTGAATTTGTGGCCTGGTATGGGAAAGCAAAACAGTTTAGCTTGTTCTGTCATCCAGCATGGCATTTAATTCATACCTGCTGTGAATGCTGCTCTGAGTAGAAAGTAGATTTTAATTGTGGATCTACAAGGCAGTCACTGCTTACAGCTTAGGTACTATCATTCCACCTCATTTAGTACTCCATAACTAATAAACCTAAAGAGGAATTGAAGTCCTGTCTCATAGAATGAAGTTCCACTAGTAAACGAGATGGTTGAAGTGGTTAGTGTTGCATCGAAGTAGACTTTCAGTCTTCTCTAAAAAAATCCAGTTTTAACAGGAGTCCCAGGTATATTGGCATTCTGACTAGCCAAATTCCAAAGTGTTCATTGGTTTATTTGCAATGGTTTAACAGGTCCTAGAACAAATTCTAGGTGTTTCACCTCTACTTCCAGTCAATTCTCTGAATGTAAGTCAAGATACATTTTGCTGAATGTGTAAGTAGTGTTGAAGTTAGATTTCAGAAACATTTCTTATGACAAGTTAGACTATGAATTTACCAGTGCTGTTCAACTCTAGTGGTTCAAGCAACATTCAGATTAGTGTTAAGTGATCTTAGCATGTACAGGTTTGATCTGAGCCAGACTAATAGGTCAGTCTGCTGCTAGTTTTTAATGACTACCAGAAACAGCATCTAGTTGTAGGCTAGAAAGAAAACATCTTGAGAATGTCAAGTACCTGCTCTTCTTCAAAGCATCTCTTTTTATAAAAAGCATCAAACCTGAAATACTTTAATTTCCTGATACCTTTCCATATATGATCTTACATTGCACTTAAATATTGTAGTTTTGAACCCTAAGTACCAGCAAAGCAGCAAATCAGTATGAGGTAACCTCACTGCAGCTTCTTCTGGCTGGTGTATTTTAATATCTATATGAAATAGAAAATAACTTCTATGGAATGGAAAGTCTCAGTGTTTTGGTCTAGCTTAAAGCCCTGATATCATATATGTAACCCTTCATTCTTGTACTTCTTGAAGTAAAGAATGCTATCAACAGAATGCATAGAGCATGAGCTGGGGAAAGAGATAAAAGCTCTGACAAATTGTAAAAGCATACAGGAATTTTATCATATTTGGAAGCAAAAGTGACAAGTCTTTTCTGCTTCCATGCTCTTGGGGCTTTTTCAACTTTTTTGTGCTTAATGTACAAGCTTCACCTACTTAGCTAGTGGACTGTCTTAAGAGCTTTAGACCCTGCCACACTTGACATAGTTAGGTCACCTGAAGGTGAAAAGCTTCTGTTACCCATTTTCAAACACAGAGAACCAGTTTGGTAGTGTCCTTGTGTCTTAGTAGAAATGGTAGTGAAGATGAAGAGGGTAACAAGCATGAATCAGTTTAACCCATAATGGACTTACTATGACAGGGAGTGCTGTAAAATTATGACTTTTTGTAAGTGAGGACTAAAAGTGATGGACAGAAAGATCTAGACTACCAGTAACTTGATCTACAACTTGCGGAGATTAACTTAATTCAACTGTATCTTTTGTCCTACGCTTATACCCTTAAAAGCTGTAGTCACTGTTCACTATTGGAGACTATAGCAATATAAACTTGTATTTAACTGGTAGTTAAAGGTAGTGCTTATGCAGCAGAATTTGTAATTAAGATAGAGCTGTACAAAGATACACTCTTTTAACTACAGAATAAAGTAAAAGTCCTCACAGCTCATCAAGCAGCTATTGTGGGCCAATAGAAACTGAGTCTTCCAGAGTTAATAATGTGCTGTAAGCTTCTTGCCTGTGCAGGTATTGGAATTTCTGCAAAGGCCAGAGATTAGGTTCAGAAAACTGTTGAAAAGGAAGTGCAAGAGTGTTTTAGGCTTGTCCTAAAAGTGGACAAAGAACACTTCATCGGTCTTCATCAGTGGTGGATTTAGGGTGACAATTGTCACCAAAACACAAATCCACTTCTGCCATATATTTTGCAATGACTTCATGCAAATACTCAATAACAGTGCTGTGCAATCTATTGAAGTTGTAACCTGCTGTTAGAAATATAGCTATAGTCCTGTAGGAAAGTAAAGGCTTTCACATGTTCCTGCATATCTCAACATCTGCACCAGCTGATATAATGCTGCTAAATGTCTTCAGATTTGCCTCCCTCTAGCAGTACAGACAAACATAAGAACAGTAAAACTTCAGAGAACTACAAAAAATTGTTGGTTTAAAATACTTATAATGAGCCTACCTCTTCTCCATGCTACTTTCAAAAGACATGTTAGACTTTCTAGACAGTCTAATATTATTGTCACCCTTTAAATAACAATGCTTCTGCTTAACGAGCTTACTGTTATGATTTTTCTGTTACCTTAGACTGACTTGTTTTCTGACAAAACATTTCCCTCTTTTAAAGTGAGGTGAGACCCAGTTGGGATGAACTCTTAAGGATCCAGCTGAAATAATCAAGGAGTAATAAAGCCCTGCAAAATTCCATGCTAGGCTCTTGTGTAGGAGCACGGGTGTATTTATGCCAAACTCAGATGTAATGCTTTCTGCAGGAGGTGGTGCATTATCTGGCTTTTTAGTAGAAACAGTTTAGAAACACTTTGGTCTCATCCTGAATTACTTGCTTGCTATATATCTTAGGTGCAATTTTTTCAGAATGTCTGGAAATGCCCTCCTAATAAAAGATCTGTACTTACTGCTGTAGGCTCTATTGGGAGGAAGTGAGCCTTGAAATGGTGTAGCTTTGATTTTGAAGTTTGTTCTGGCCTTCAACTGAAGTGAGTTTCCTTAGATGGAAATGCCTAATTTTGCACTAGATGCAGGCAAATCATTTCTTTACATTTGACTATAAGAAACTGAAGTGAATTAATCAAGTGAAAGGTGTTCCTGCCCATGGCAGAGGGGTTGGAAATAGGTAATCTCCAAGCTATCTTCCAACCCAAACTGTTCTATGAAATCTGTGGCTTAACTAGTTGTAGCAACAGGAAGGTGATTCTTTTCTAATAAAGTGAAATCTTGATTCAGGACATATCAGTAACATCACAGAATTCCTTGGCCCACAGTGTCTGACACCACTAGGTTGCAGGGAAGCTTGTCTTGCTTTCAGTATTAGATTTGCTATAATTTCTCCTTATTAGGTGCCTAAACCTGTACATCAGCCAGCTGCAGAATTTTGCTCTACTTCAACTCTTCCAAAAGATCCAGTATTGAGAAGGGAAAAACTTCAGGATCTGATGACTCAGATACAAGGGACTTACAACTTCATGCAAGTATGGTTTTTCTCTGCTGTTGTAACACAAAACTTCAGTTCCTACTGGGTTAGGGAAAACAGGGCTGACAGTGTGTGTTGGCACTGAAAGAATGTAGCCCTAATTAGCTAAAAGCAGCTTGTCAAGTGAGAATGTTTCATTTGTTTATAGAGTTTAATTTTTTTTTCTACCCAATCATGATCTTTTTTTGAAAGGAGTCCATTCTGGATTTTGATAAAGCTTCACCAAGTGCCATTGGTTCATCCCAGCTTCCTTCAGTTACTCCAGCAAGTAGTCCTGTAGGTAGGTGATACTATAAGTGTAAATGGTATGTAAACTTTTGCAAGCACTAACAGGGTTTGCTTGGGCTGTAGATCAGTAAGCCTGGTGAAGAGAGCTTGTTTAAATATAAAGAACAGACCATGCTAAGACTGTGTGGATCTTGGGCTTGCAACTCAATTACCCAGTTTATTTTTTTTCCTTATCGGGTAGGTGGGCATTTTTTCTATGGTAAAAGTATTTTTGTCATTGAATACCTGTCCTCTTTTGCCAAAAATCCTGAATTTTCAATTGGATGTAGTTTTCTGATGCTAGGTTTAATTATTTGCAATCCACATGGTAGTTTGCATCTTCATATACCAAATGTTTTTAAAAAATAGAACTGCATACCAAAACTATATGTAGTGTTTGAATTTAAAAGTAAATATTGCTTAATGCATTCTATTTTTACAGCTTCAAAAGAGCAGAAACTGCCAAGTCAGAGTGATTTTCTTCAACAGTCCCTTCAGGTAAGTTGAAGTTAGGACTGCCCTGAAGAGGCAGGTAGAGGTTATTTACCAGCATGGACTTATACTTGAGTTGTTTTTCTTGACAGTAGTTTTGTGTTTTATACAATGTAGTAGCTTTCAAGTCTAAGATCACTCAAATGCTGACAAAGCTGGCCCCTCTTCTGTTTGAAAAGGGGAAATAAATGCTTGAAATATCTTGAAGTATGTTGAAGATATGCTGACATAGTTTGCATATTTTACCTATAGATTTAGGTCATAGCAAGTAGTTTTGTGCAGAAGAACAGCTAGTTTCTTTCCTAGGTAGTGTGTCAAGATCCTTACACCAAAAATTGTATCTCAAGCTTTGGTTGCTGTGGTTAAATGAATCTTAAAATCAGTCACTGTGCTTGCATGTCTTGAAAAACTTTTAAATGAAATGGAAAAACTTTTAAATATTTTTCCTCGCCATGAACAAGATTTCCTAAAAGACTGGTCAAAACACTTCAGTCCCTCCATTATTGTGAGGTTTACTTGGACGTGCTGAGGGTGTGAGTTTTAGTGGAACCAAACATTTATGTTTGATATTTTTGAAGCCTTATCTCTGTTTTCTCTCCTTGCAAGGCTGCTGCTTCCTCCATGGCGCTGCATGGTTCAAACACTTCTCTGGCATCTGCTGATCGTGCTCGTTCTGGCTCTGAAACGGAAGACTTGGTGACACCACAGGTACCATAGCCAGGGCTTCACTGGCATTCAGATCTGTGTGACAGCCAGCCCTAGCAAAGCTGGGCTGGGGCCCTCCTGAGTAACTGGGCTTGAACAACATACAAGTAACAGCACTAGTATAGCCTACAGTCTGGAATACTTAATGATGGGTGGAGAGTCTTGCTGATAGTGCATGAATGCAAAGTGGACTCAGGGAGGGTATGAGATGAAAAATGCTCACTAAAAAGTGTGGTGCACATTCTTGTGGGAAGATGGGAGCAGTATAAATATTTGCTTTGGTTATAGAGTAGAATATCCCCTCTAATGATGACAAAGAGTTTGCATAAATTGGGATGGGTATTGTCACGTAATAGCAGAATGTGTGTGTAACAGGAAGACTAAGATATTCTCTAAAACACTAACTAAAGAAATACTGGAAATCTGACTTCCTGATGTTCAGCCAAGACCTAAAACTTTGCTTGCTTAATTGTATTTATGTGCAGTTAAACATTAAAATAACATTCAAATAGTGTTTAGACCTGAAAAGTTTGAATTTATGCAGATCACTGTCTTAAAGATGTCTTGAGTTGTTTTACTGTGTTCAAGAGCACAGCTGGCTCTTTCCTGTTGGACTCTGTAATTCAGAGTATGTAGATTATAATGGGAAATGTTCTTTTTACATTTGCATTGCTGATGCACATGTTATCAGCATACTGTGTACGTAGTACTTTATTTCTTAATACACAATATACTGATAGATATTAGTCTCACAGCCTCTTGAATCAGCAGTTTTGTCCCAGTTCTTGACACCTTCTATCACTTCACAGTGCCACGAGACATCTTGTGCTGACAGGAATTCAATAATTTTGCTGTTCAATATGCATCCAGAAGGCTTGTGCTGTGCTATAAAATAGAATGTCAGATTTAGTAGAATGCAGACTTATTTTTGGAATTAGGGTTCCTTGTGCCCAGCCTATTTCTAGTCCCTTCAGCTTGAAGTCTAGTGTCTTTCTTTTCCAGGGAAAGCAGTAGTTAAGTTTGGTCCCAGCACAAGCAGGGAATACACTCCATGGTGACAGTGCTCCTCCTGGTGTGCAAGTGCACCCAGTGCTGTCTGAGGCACTGTGATGTGTACATGGTGAGCACAGGACTGGTAGTCTTTAGCCCTAGGCTCCATATTTAACTATTAAGCAACTCCAAAACTTAGCATTACAAGTGTGAGCTAACTATAGAAGACAAAGGCTTTGCAAAGCCCTGTTCAACAGAGCTTACCAGAGGCACAACATATCTTCCCATTTAATTCACTGAGACAGGTGTGTGTTGCAGACTTTACTGTAAGTGCTTGAAGCAATCTATGGTTCTTAAAATGGTCTGAATTTGCAGGGCTAGTTGTGCAACCAGTTGTGTAAGAAGAGTAATCTAAATCTGAATCTCTAAAGCTAATTACTTGAAGCTTTGGTTAAGATGACTATTTAATATTTTGGCTTTGGAATAAATGTTGTTCTGGTCTTTCAAAATCCATTTGTTTCAACTTTTGCCCTGATGTTTCATAGCTTTACCAGAACTGTGTAGTACTACTAGTAATAGCAGGTGCTTTATGGCTTCTTCTAGGCTTCAACATCACTTTCTCAAGAGAATGAGAAATATACTTCCCAGCCTCTGTATCAGACAACTTCACGTATTTCTGAGCCACTGATACCTAAAAAGATTGAAATTGCCCAGGTGAGCTATCTCAAGTAGGGTAAATATTTAAGTTGCTGAAATGGTCATGCTCTAGACATGTTCCTTTTGACTCCTGATTCCTATAAATATCTAAATCAACACTTCATTTTGCCATCTGCATAGCTGAGGCCTAATGCTGGTTAATACTTTGTCTGGACAACTCAGCATTGTTTCTAATCTGAAACATAATTAAGTTGGAAAGGAAAAAAATCAGATGCCCTAAGTTTCCCAAGTTCCTCCAGAAAAGAGGTAATTTTTATATCATCCAAAGAATCTTCTTTTACTAAATGGAACAGAAAGTATTCCGTGTGGCTTTAGTGGTAGGGAAAAATACCTAATGTCTCTTTATTGTGATATTATTCCAAAGAATGGTATGTATAGTAGCTCATAGGCACATTTCACTTAATCAGCAGAGACTGCAATAGAAGTACTGTTTGCTGAGGATGCACAGCAAGATTTGAAATTGTAAGCAAAAGCTATTTTGTAGCTCTACTATGTCCAAATGTCATCCTGTAGAAACTGCTGACTTCTGTCAGTCTAGGCTTTAGAACAAATTAACTGCTTCTGTTACTGCCTGATAATTATCAAGTGACCTTTCATTACATTTGTTCTTCCCCCAGGCAACTCTTCCCCTCCCAAGTGAGCCCCAGCCGCAGTCACCGTTGCCTACTTCAAGCACCCCCATGCCATCAGTGCCACCAGTGCAAAGCTTTCAGTCTCCTCCAGCAAGCAGCAGTTCTGTCACAATAACAGCAGCTCCCTTTCAGGCTATGCAGACTGTAAGTATGCAACACACAGAGCTGACAACAATGTGAGTAACTTGGGACTAACACTGAGGACCTGGCTCCTCTTGGAATAGTACAGAACTTGATAAATTGTTTTGTTTTAACACTAAAACGTAGATTACTTCTGGTTCTCCGATTCCTTCAAAACTTAAAACAGATAATCTAAGAACAAAGATCCTGGTTTTGTTCTGTATAGTGCCAAAAAACTAATACTAGGATATCTTAGTAGCCTCAAGGAGCTAAGAAGAAGTCAGGCCTGAAATCAAGAGACTGATAGCTGTGCCCTAAAGTAAGGTGGACTGTACTTACACTGTTCTTGGGAAAAGATTTCAGATACAACAGACTTTGTTGGAGAAAGGGAATCCTGAAGTGTATAGCTCTTAGGACAAAATGCTTTCAGAAGCCTGAGTTTCTCTCATTATGCTGCTTGCTTTAGTGGGGTAAAACTCAGTCCACTGGAATCATGGAAAATACGGTTTTGGAAGACTGGTGTTGCTCATTCTGTGCTGTTAACAAGTAGTCAGTGTACATATCTAGGATGTATACCATCCAGTCTGAGACTCACTGCAAATACAGAGCATCAATAGTGGTGTATGGCCTGAAAATATCAAACATTGCTACTTCCTGGTCAGCTGCAGTGCAGGCTTAGAGCAGATCAGAGGAAGAGTCTCCATTTCATTAAGTTCAAGAACAAGGAAGGCAACATTATTTACTCCACTGGTACATTCTTCAGAAGATGATAAAAACACTGATTTAATTTTTTTCTCAAAAGCAAGCTTTATATTCTCCAAAGGCATTCTCCGTTTTACCAGAAGTACCAGTGCAGTTCATAACTTGCTGGACAATCTCTGTCTTGCAGTATTGAGACGTATGTGGTGGGAACTGGTGGAAGAAGTTATCTAATAGCCTTTCAAATCACAGGAGTTAACAACTAAAACTTGTGACATCCTGGTGTGGTCTGTAGTAAAATCACTGCATTGACTTTTTCTGCTTGGTTTTCTCTACTTGTAGAAGAAGTCAGAAGGATGCTTGTTCCTCTTGTAGTGGTAGAAATCTTGAACTTTGCATAGTTTTCTGCTTCCCTACATTGCTTAGATTCTCATTGCTGCCAGAAAAGCACAGCCATTGGACTTGAGTAGATATCCAGGATCTAGCCAAATAGCCAGGGCCCTGTCAAATAGTGGTATCACAGTGACAGTAGTGGAAGAATCTGATTACAGGTCCTCAAACATCCTATGCTGCTATTGTGCTTGTGGAAGCTTAAAGGCAGGCTTGACTTGTAGCTGTATTCCTTGATGTGAATTCCACCTGTAACCCTCACTGTAGGAAAAAGCAGACCACTTGCTACAAATACTTCAGGCTGTGTGTGTTGACAGCGTGACTGCCCTGCAGTCTCAAATTTCTTTTAGAAAAAGGATAACTTTGGATCATTTTACCACATGAAGTGATCAAAAATTAGAAAAATAACAAAAAACCAAAGCCAACAAAGCTTGTTTTACTTTACAATGACTCAAAATGTATCATGAGGTGTTTCCATGCTGCCTCTTAGAGGCAATACTGGGTTTCTTGACCCTGGAAAAAGTATTAATTCTTGTTTCTTAATTAATAGGGCATCTGCAAATGGCAAGAATTGTGAAACTGAAGCTGTTTCTTGCATCATCCAGCTGTGGCTTTTGCCCAAGTCTGTCTTCAGAGAGTTTATAGTCTTGGAAAATGTTAGATACACCTGTAGACTCAGTACCAGTACTGCTGACAGCTCTTCCTGTGAAATTTAGATCCTTTTAATCAAAACAGACTTTACCTATTTGATGTTGATACTTGACAGCATTATTTCTTGTAGTTGTGTTATTGGCTATAAAGTAATACAGTCACTGGAGTGACTGGTCTGGGTTATTAGATTTAACTAACAGTAATATCTGCTTATTGTTGTACTGCTATACATGTGAATGACAAGACTTACTTAGGTCAAGTGTTTACTCTTGGGGAACTTTAGAATAGGAAAGATGAAGCTCCATTCACTGAAGGGGCAAATTATGTCTAATATGGTGTTTGAGTGGATAGCACTGTTACATCAGGTTCCAAGACATGCAGAAAGACGCAGTCTTCCCAAATGTGAATATCTCATCTCAGGATAGGCTGTCCCAGCTTCAGCTTGAACTACAGGACAGGTAGTCAGTGAATTTCACAGTGGATTTCCCAGAGAAGGAAAACTCCTTGTTGTATGGTAATTGTTCTGCTGACAGATTACATTAGCTGTGGTAAATTAAGCTGTTCCTTGGGTAGTAGCTACATAAACAGGATTGTGTTCTGTAAGTTTACTGAGAGGGAAAAGGATGGGTTGATGTACAATGTTTTTGGTTATTTCTAAGGAGCCGCTGGTGTTCTAGAAATACACTAAAAAGCATATGGATTCAAACTACAGCATAGCAGAGTGGTGGCATTAAGCAGAGACTTTAGCTGGTAGTGTTAAGCAACTATTTTTAAATATGCTGTAGGTATTTAAAGTGAATGCACCACTGCCTCCACGTAAAGACCAGGAAATTAAAGAGGATTCTTCGTATTCAGCGGGATATAACCAGAGTTTCTCCACAGCAAGTACACAGACTCCTCCTCAGTGCCAGTTGCAATCTTCTCATGTTGCTGAACAAACATCTCTTTCACAAGAATCTCTCTCTACAGGTGAGAACTGCACTTGCATCTGTATTTCAAATAGTCTTTAAATATGCTAGTTTATAATAGTATTTAAATTCATTATCATGTGCTGTGAATACTTCTAACCCAATGAAATTCTTAACAGCTGCTACATAAATGGCTAATATTAGGCATACATCAACTCTAATGTAGTTAATGGTATGTAAACTTAATTTCAAAACTGCTAGCAGGATGAAAGGCTGGTTCAAACTTGTTTCTGTATTAGATGAACAGACTGTCATTTACATGCCTGAATTTCTCAGTAGGTGAGAAATTCAAGTATGTAGTGATACTTGCCAGTCAAACGATCATTTGCTTGGAATAGTAGCAGTGATGAAATAATTATTTGGAACCATTAATTTGGTCTCTGGTAATAGTGCTGTCAGTGCTGGGAGTTGCTGAATGCTAAATAAGCAATCTGGCGTAAGTTTTCAGTCTGACCTGAGGAATACTGAGCTAGTAAGTGGTCTTGAGCTATTGCAGTTAACACAAACATGACTTAGTTGATGTTCAGGTAGTGCAAGAGGTGGGTTTGTATAGCTGATACTTAATTTGACATGAAACTGGTCCCTAAATGTTTTGAGGTTTTAGGATGAAAGAAGGTGACAACTAGGGACCTGTATTCATAAGGCTGTCTAATGAAATGGCTCGGGATCATTTACAACTGCTGTTCTTGTGCCAGAGTGATTTTCACAGGTCTTAGACTAGGAACAGACTGGTAGTGTGTGAAGTCAATGAGACATTAGGAACTCAAAAGAACAGTGTAAGTGCAGCAGTCAGGAAAGCATGTTTAGTTTCAATGTTCCTTCTCATCCCTGAGACTACAGGCCAGAATTCTTGCATATTTTTTTTGTGGGAAATCATATGTTTTTATTAGCTTTGTGCAATGGCTCTGCACAGACTTCAGAGGGGTTTATATTATTGTTCTGGATCAATTTTAAGCTTTTTGGATTGAAATAAAGCGTGGTTTTGTGGAAGACATTCACGGTGGCAAGGTTTGTGTTTAAAGCTAACCACTCATTCACCCTTGTGAGTGAAAAATATTCTTGAATACATTTTGCTTGGAGTTGAACTGCCTAGTATGTGGTAGGAATGTCTATTATGAGACTGAACCCCAATATCTGCTTTCCATAGTTATTTTATTGCACTCTGTGTGATGGAGTTTGTCTTGCTGTTTTGAGGGAGGTCAATACTGAGGTGACCTGGTTTATCAGTGCAAGTTCTTAATCAAATTTTACTTCATTTTAACCTAGGTTGGGTATTTTCATGCTGCTGGCAAACTTGTTCTCACCTGTGCAACTGACTCTTTTTTGAATGCATTAGGGGCTTACACTGAGAGCCTGTGCTGCCTACAGTAGATTTTAAGAACCACTACACAAAGTAAAGGGGAGGATCCAATCACTTAAATGAAGTAATGAAGGGACAGAAGAAGAGAATATTCAGAGCAGCTTCATTGGTCTCTAAATGTCCTAATACTGCCCTTGCTTCTGTGTGTGATAACTTATTGCAGTTATAAAAAACTTTGACTTATCTTCTGTGTGCCTTCTGTTTTAAGCAGTGAACTATCAACCTGATGGAGCTGTTCCTGTTAGCAATGGTAGCCTTGCTTTTTATCCAGCACAGGCTAATGTTATTCCCAGGCCCCCTCAGCCTTACCTCAACAGCCGTGGGTCTGTCAGAGGCTCTGCTAGAGGTGGAAGGTCACTGGCCAATTCCTATCGCTCCCCTGGTGGGTACAAAGGTATGTCTGCATTTGCTGTCATCCTAAAGATCTAATGTACTGCCAGTAGCATGTGATTTAACACAACACTGTATTAAATTTATGTTCTATGTGTGAAATGTCTCAAGACTTTAAGGGCAGTGTGCAGAGAATGGGGCCCTCTTGTAGAATTTAAGGAAATTCATTCTGGCTCCTTTTTGTGGTCCCTGTACTTGAGATGTCAGGCCAAATGGCAGAGCAATTTCATAGCTTGCCTAAATATTAAGATAAAACTTTTTCTAATAGGTTATTGGATTACTCATGTGGTCTTCTGTTGGCAATTTCATTTTCTGTTCTGAACTTTTTACCCACTTAATTATTTTTCTTGGCATCTTGCTGACAAACTGGGGCAGGCGTATTTCTCTTTAGGTATTACTTGCTGTGTTTTTACAAAATAAGGCATTTTTTGCTTGGCATTGCTCACTTTAATATTACCAGCAGAAACCAGGGTGGGGGAGAGGCTACCAGTAGTGAAGATGAATTAAAAACTCTGAAGAGTTTTAAGAGGAGGCTTATTTGGTCTCTGCAGACCAGTTAGTCTTTTGCTGCTAGCTGAAGTACTACAGAGAGTTTGAGCAGACTTTAAACAGTTACTAAATTAAAGTTTTTGCTGGCTCTCTGTTGTGGCTGCAGTGATTCCACAGCTACCAGCTGCACATTGTGGCCTATTCCCCTTTGATGTGGAAGGACACTTAGTCTGTGATAGGTGCTACAGTTGTTGGGCTGAGCCTGCTGTACCTTGTAGGAACATGTACCAGATGATGAGTTTCACAGTTCTGACTTAACAGTGGTCTGGGGTTTGGTGGTGTCTGGTGTGAAATTACTTGCAGCTCTGCTTTGGTAGTTAAATAATAGCTTAAGTTGATAGCTAAAGAGGCAAAATATGGTAGCCCCTAACTGTATACCAGTAATAGCTCAGTGTATGTAACAGAAAACAAAGTGTTTCTTAATCCCATTTCTGGATTTAGAAAGCTTTTGTGCTGTTCTGTGACATCCCATTAGAATCACAGACAATGGATAGGGCCTGATGCTAACATTTTTAAATACACAATTTTGATATGGCCACAATGTGTGAGTTATGAGTAGCTAATGAAATGCATTTGTTATAGGAGTAGCAAGGTTCCTGTTCAATTCCAAATTTAAGAATAGCTCTGTTACTGCAAAACTTAATGTACATAATTGCCAAAAAAAGAGCTGTAGTTATATTCTGGACTTGTACTGTAAATCAAACAATGAATGGTACTGAATAATCAACTTTATTTGAACAGGTTTTGATGCTTACAGAGGTTCACCTTCATTAACTAACGGCAACTACGGCCAGCTACAGTTTCCTGGTAGAGATTATGCTGGAATGCCATATTCTCAGAGGGTAAGTATTGACTTTATTTCCAGTAGCCTTCTACTGTATAGGAGTCAAATCTTCTAATATGGTAGATTTTCATTATCTTAACAGGCAAACTATTAGTTACTAGCTAGAGGTTAATTTTGTTTCACAGATAAACCCTTTTGTGGAACAATAGGCAGCAGCTGAAATAAGTCAGTTCAGACAGGTAACATCTCTGTATGACAGGTTGATTTTAGTCTGAAAGGAATCTTTGAAATGCAAACATGGTAAATAACATATGAGTCTGGTCTATTACTTTAAAAGTTGGTTCATTAAAATGCCTCTGTAATGAAAAATGATGAGCTCCTAAATGGACTGGCTGACAATGTGATTAGGCCAAAAAAAACCCACCCTATAAATAAAGTAAGAAGGCAAAGGTTCCTGGTGTGAGGAGGGTCTGTCAATGTTTTCTGTGCAGGCTCATGGACTTGGAACAGACTTGAGGCTTAAAGGTAGTGCTCAGTAACCTCAACCAAGTCCACAGTTCAGAAGCCAGCTTGCTACAACAGGCATCAAAGTGGATCTTTAATTTCATAAAAGCTATTATAAAAGTAAATTTTCTATAAGTAAAGCTATTTATCTACACCTTGTTTCTGAACTGTCACTGTTGTATTCTCTATCTATTCTAGAGATCGAATTCACTGTGCAAAAAAGTGTATTTGCCTGACGTGACTTCAGATTTGCTTATAGCTGTCTTCCTAACACTTCTCTTTTAGGATGTTAATTACCAGCAGTGCTATAAACGAGGTGGGATGAGTAGTGGTCCTCGAGCAAATTCCAGAGGTAAGGCCAACATCAGGCCCCCAGTAGTCCAATACATGGTTGGGCATTGCAGCTGGGGTGTTACTGGGAATAGTGTGAAAAGCTGAATACCATCACTCACCTAACAGATCAGCCTTGGTGTAAATTAACCAAGCTTAGCTAGAGTTTTGAGTGCTGTTCTTCTACAGCATTGCACAGCAGAAGATTTATTTTCACTATTCTCAGTCTGGAGTCTTCATGTCCAGGTTTTGACACAATGGTACTTGTGTTCACTTACTGAACTTCACAAATAACCTGATTAGGAAAACACAGGGGCTTCCCTGTGTTCAGGGAAGAAGCACTGGGTTTCTCCCTTTAATTGTGTAATCTCCCCTTATTCTGGGTAGGCTATCAGATCACAGAGACTTTGTAAATTTTTTTTTTTTGAAAATGTATTTGCTAATACAAGTTTACTGTGTATTTCCATAGTGGAGTATAAAACCTAATGATATAAAAGGCTAGTTGGGTCCAAGCAGGAATAAATAAGCTTAGTTGAGTCCAAGTATGAGTAGCATGTGTTTTGAAGAGTTGGAAACAAGAAGTATTGTTATTACCCTGTGCTGGAAAAAGATGGACTTCCAGTGCTACAGATGAGAAGTGAGATGAAGAGTAGCTGTAGATCACCATTTTAAAGACTAAATGGCATATTGTGGAAGCTTTCTTAAGATAAAGCAGGTCATATCCTAGCTTGAGGGATGATTCCTAGAATATACTTCAGAAGGGAACTAAACATGAGATCATGGTGAATTAACAGCTGATGGAAGTACTCATTAGCATTAAGATCTCACAGCAACTTCACTTATTTTGTCTGTCTTAAAGTGTTGTTTTCCAGTGGAAATAACAATTGTTTGTAACTTAAGTGTGACTGCTCTAAATTTCTTGGATCTATTAATGTTTTAATTCTAGATCCTTTTAACTTGGATATTTGAAAAGATTAACAGCTTGATTTTTGGGCAGTGAGTTGCAGAAAATTTAAAAGTAACTCTAGTTTGTCAGACTTAAAATACTCTAGTATCGTAAGCTGATGAGGTCTACTAGAAATGCTACAACAGAAGGACAGCATTGAGTAACACAAAGCAAAAATTGAGATCTTGAAGACGACTCAGCTCTTTGTCAGTGTTTTCAGCAATTTCATTTTATTTCCTCTCAGAAGTTAGCATATGCTTTTTAAGTTGACATGACATACTAAAGCTAAAATGATTACAACCTAACAACCTACTGCCCTCTCCTACTTGGAAGTATAAGTAGTAATTGTTCATAGCCCAGTTATGTCCCATCTTGCTCAATGCAAGTGTGATGAATGTAAGTCAGCTTCAGAGTTCTGTTCTCACCGGGGTCCTTTGACAACTCTCAGTGGCTCAAAGATCTGCTACAAAGCCTGTACAGTTACTGCTTGAGATTATGCCCACAGGCTTAAGGGTATCCTTCTGTTCTTATCTCTGGTAATGGTTCTTAACAGCAGGCTGGAGTGACTCCTCTCAGGTGAGCAGCCCAGAACGAGACAACGAGACCTTTAACAGTGGGGACTCTGGGCAGGGAGACTCCCGCAGCATCACCCCTGTGGATATGCCAGTGACGAGCCAGGCTGCCACCATACTCCCGGTGCACGTGTACCCGCTCCCGCAGCAGATGAGGGTTGCCTTCTCTGCTGCTCGGACATCCAACCTGGCCCCTGGAACTCTGGACCAGCCCATTGTGTTTGACCTGTTGCTGAACAACCTCGGAGAAACTTTTGATATCCAGCTCGGTAGGTTCAACTGTCCGGTGAATGGCACCTACGTCTTCATCTTCCACATGCTGAAACTGGCCGTAAATGTTCCTCTGTATGTGAATCTCATGAAGAACGAAGAGGTCCTTGTGTCAGCATATGCAAATGATGGGGCTCCTGACCATGAAACAGCCAGTAACCATGCAGTCCTGCAGCTGTTCCAGGGAGATCAGATCTGGCTACGGCTCCATCGGGGAGCCATCTATGGAAGTAGCTGGAAATACTCCACCTTTTCGGGATACCTCCTTTATCAGGACTAAAATCCAGTGCAATGTTTACAAAAGAGCTGCTCCAAACACCTTGGTGAGGGGGGTGGGACTAGCTTTGCACTTACTACTGACTTTATAGAGGATATGTGGTTCCATTATTGGGGGGAATTGGTGGTCCTGTTTTGCAAGGTGAAATCATGGAGTTGGGGTTCTGAATCAGCACTAATTTGGCACTTTATCAGTTGTGATGTAGCCTTGCTAATAAAGCTGTGAATGTATATTGTTTGCACTTACCCTAAACTGTATTAATGTCCAGCTTACTACACTATTGATTGCCTCAAGTATGGGCTATTCACAATGCCTTGTTGTGCCTCAATAAAACAAGTTAATATGCATTTTAGTATTAATTTTACCTGTGGTTTTAATTTTAAGACATATCAGTGACCTTTTTCCTCATGTGGGGTGTACATGAATATTACATCGAACTGGTCTCCAAGTTTCAATAATTTGGGGTAATTTCTATTTAACTGGGATTGTTTTAGTTCCTGCCTAATGCCATTCTCAAGAGCATAACCTTGATAAAAATTAATTCAAGATTTAGCTATGTTTTTTCTTTCTAAACATCAAGAAATTACTTGAAAGGTTAAGAAATTACAAGTGCATTGCAATACTTCATCAGAGCTACTTCTTTTAAATACATACCCTGTCAAAATCTAGCATGGTCATAGCATCAGTCCTTCAATAGTGAAGTAATTGAAGTTCTTAAACCTGCGAACAGTCACTGAAGGGGCTGGCTTACACTGTTATTCAGCTGCAATATATTTTAAAGTTAAAATTCAACTTTGAGCATAATGTGTATGGCTTCCCCCCTGCATGACACCTGAATCAGATTTTAATACAGGTTATTTCCTCATTTCAGAGAACTGCCAAGGAACTTGGTATCTGTAGTTGAAGCCTGGTGCTCGCATTTTTCATCAAATCTGAATACAAATGTTAGGAAGCATTTCTGAAATCCTTTTCTTAAAGCTCTTGGACTTATTGACCAGCCTTCAGCGCTCTTGTGACCTGAGAATTGAACAGCCATGATGTATGTCCTTGTTAGAGCAGCAGTGTCAAATACTATAAATAGTTTCAATGTTTAAAATGGTAATATGTACTAGTAAGAAGGTAGGTCACTGGCTCTCTCTCCTTTCAAAAGCTTCAGTAAATTGTTTTAACAGTAGAAAGCACTTGATCTGAGTGTACTAAATTAGCTAGTGCCCAAGTCTGACTGGAATATCTAAGGCTGGAGCAGAACTATGCCAAGAGAAAGCAGCTGAGATATTTGCTTATTTAAGTAGAAGGAAGAATCTAAACTGAATAAACCTCAGACCTGGTATAAAGCTGCTGTTTCTAGCTAAGTGGTTTCACAGCTTCCAACTTCAGTTTGCCCTTGCTATCATGCACATGCCAAAACAAGTCTGGCATGAAGTTACTGGCATAAAGATCTTGATTTTGTTCTGAACTCAGATTTTTTTTTTTTATACAGTTTTTGAGGGTGATCATATTTCAAGTCTGGGTTTAATTCCATTAGCAAATTTTGGGAGAAGATGAAGTAAGATAAGCTTGGGGAAACCTAGCTTTTACCACTACAAAAGTGTCAAGCCTTAACTATTGTACACTAAGCCTGTATATTTTTAAACATGCTAGTTCTGACTTTAGCTAACAAAGGGGTATAATTCTAGAACACCCACTGCAGACTAAGTCACAGTTTAACTAGATATGAGGTAAACATTTCAATTTCAGAGCTGTATCTTGTATTAGATGGATTTTTACATTCCTAGCTATAAAGAGTACACAGTTACAGTCATAATTGTGCAGATAGGATGAAATAAAAGATCTAATTATATAATTCCTTGACCATACGTCATGTAATGGATTAAAAAAAAGTGAAGGTTATTAGGCTTTATCAGTCTGAATCGCAATAATCTCTACAGTAGTAGCTAGTTTTCAATGAAAAATGTCTGTGGTTTTGTCCTGCAATTTGTTATTTAAAAGAATACACAACTTGGAGAAATCTCATCGCTTAGAATAACTAAAAAATATGATTGATTTAATCCTGTGGGTTTCTCACATAGTACCTCTTTACCTAGAACTGTGGATTTTCACTGTGTTTTTAGGCAGCTGTGAACACAGGTGTTACTAAACTCTGTTACAAAAAAGAGGGTAAGTACAACTGAACAGGTACTGTCCTAAAGAAGGTTTCAGACTAGAAGAAACTCAAAAGGCTGTAACTGAACATTAAATACTAAGACTGTGTTTAAAAAAACACTGCAGAAGACCAAGCCAAGTACCTTTTTTCCCATACCCGTAGCTGGCCAAAATCCACTGGTAGAAAATTGCTATTCTGATCTCCAAAATACCTAAAAATGTTGTCATATGGTTTTTCTATGATGATAAACACAAGGGTAGGGATATCTCATGCTTCTAGACTAATAAATGTTTTTGAAAGCTTCTCAAATTACTTCAGAATATTTCAAGTGCATTTTCTAGTGACACAGTTTTAATCTAGTCAGTGTGTCCAGACCAATGACCTAGTTCTTTATTCTGCTTCTGGGCAAAGCATTTAACAGGTGAGTTTCACAATCTGGAAATGCTTTACTGTGTAGTTTTTGTGTAAATACTGTCTAACAGTGTAAGTTGTATTTACACTCCTCTTTCCTTAGTCATTGTTAAATGAAGTTGATTGAATGATTGTATTAGGCAAAATGCCTTAACTATAGGAGAATTATAATTGGGTCTGATTAAAACTTAAAAAGGGGCATCATCAAATTTCCTTTTGCTGTCTGCTGTGCAAATCGGATACTGCCTAAATTCTGATTTATTTCTCTTGTGCAACCTGCTGAAGATAACCTTAAAGGTAAGAAACACTGTGTTTTCACAGTGAGTAAATTTCTGTTTTCCCTTCTCTTGACATCAGTGAAATACTGAAACTACCCTGAAATGGGAGGGTGTAATGGTTTGGCTGGGAGAGAGTTAATTTTAATCAGAGTAGGTGGTACAGGGCTGTATTTTGGATTTTTGCTGAAAATCAGTGTTGTTAACTCAGGGAAGCTTTGGTTACGCCGAGTGGGCCTTGCAGAGAGTGAAGACCTTTTCTGCCTCTCACACTGCCCCACCAGGGAGTGGGCTGGGGGAACACCAGGATTTGGGAGAGGTTAAAGGCAGGACAGCTGATCCCAGCTGACCTAAGGGATACCTCTGACCAGATGATGATGCAAGCAGTGCAAGCTGGGGGAACAAGGAGGTGAGGGGCCATTCGAGCTACACTGGCTGACATCTGGTGTCACCATTACGTGTGATGGGGCTCTTTCCCAGGAATGGCTGAAAACCTGCTTCTCCATAGGAGGTGGTGAATGAATTCCTTGCTTGGCTTTGCTTGAGTTTCTGCTTTAAATGTTAAATTGTCTTTATCTCAACCCACAGGCTTTCTCACTTTTGCCTTTCCAGTTCTTTTCCCTGTCCTACTGGAGGGGAGTGGCTATGTGGGGCTGAGCTGCCAGCTCAGGGGGGTTCAGCTGTGACAAAGGCTTTCTTAAAGTTTTCAAAATTCTAATGGACTTGTGACTTATGTGGGTTTTTTTCCCAGGTTATGGAAGTGAGGGGAGACAATGCCTAATCTCCCACCACTGCCATGGCTGACTTCCTGCAGCTGAGGAAACCTCCATCCTGCAGGCTGCAGTGGTGGTGCAGAGAATGTCACTGCTCTGTCTTGCTGGCTAACTTCAGGTATCTTTTTCTCCCTGGCTGCTTTACCTACAGCTACTCCAACCAAACAGCGAGGCAGGTGGCTTTGGAATTTTAATTCTGATCAAGGGCTTGTGTCTGGAGGATTGGAATACATTAATCTGCTGCAGATTCATCCTTGCTAGTACTTTATTAAACCTATACATGTCTTGTGAAGGATATCAAAAGTCTGCTGTGTATTATAATTGGAGACATACAGTACCATTACCAGGTAAAAATGAATTTACCCTAGTTACACACTTGTTCACTAGTCTTTGATCAACTTAATTTTCTCCCAACTATAAATAATCCTATTAGGAATAAAAAAAAACTTTTGTATTTGTGGATTGAATGTTTCCTGGCAGTGTTGTACTTCAAAAAATAATGTTGTGAAGTACTAATCTGGCTGGAAAGTATTAGTTCATACAGCTTTTGGGCTATAGAGTGAGATTTCAGATGTGGTTGGTATGGAATGAAGGCTTTATGCTAAGTACCAATCCAATCACTTCAGTGATCATTAGTTATCACTTAGTCATTAGTTTACTATAGGGAAATAAACCCTGCACTGGAAACAGTGGTTTGCTTTTAGCCTGTATCACATCATGCAGAGGAGTGCTGTTTTCTTTCTCATGCCTTTTCAGGAGTGTCTGTTATTAACTACAACTTACAACCAGGTGCTGTCCTGAAGGGACTTGGTTGGCATGAAAAAAGAGGGGTTGTTCTATGCCAGCAGAAACTGTGTTATGTGCAGCTGAGACCTCCTCAGAGTGCACTTCAAAGCCACCAAAAGCCAAAGGACTAACTGCAAATAACCTGCAAGATGTAAGGATTTTCAAGTTTCCCCCAAAGTTCTTGAATTTAACGAAGTTACTCGATGGCAACTCTATAAAGAACTAGGTCTAATTTTTGTTCAGGTCAAACTGGTTACTTTGAAAATCCTTGGTTTCAGAACTGAGTTTTAAAATAAGATAGTTTCTTCTAAATACTTTACAAAATTGTTATAGCACACCTGGAAAGCTTTGGAGCTTTAAACCCCTCACATCTTTGTTTTGCATTATCTTCCTATCTCCCTGGTACTACCATTCCTTTTTTCCCCCTCAACTTGCATACTGGTGTAACTTTGATTTAATTTGTTGTAGTTTTTTCAGATCTTACTAGTCCCTTCACACTGGATCTTCTGTCACCAGCTGTTAGACAGCTGACAAGAAAAATCACTGAATTTTACCTCAGTTTCTTTATTTGCAAAGTAGCAGAACAGATTTAGAAAACCAAACCCAACCATTCATTGTAAGTAGATGAAACCCCAAATATTAACAGAATCTTTGCTCTAACAAAAAGGCATATGAGTTTGTGCTTTACAAGTAGTTACTTTAATCCTGAAGTTTTTGAATCACATAAAAATATTTCAATTAATGGCTAAGCTTATTTTTAGACTAACATAGTCACTGGTATCCATAAAGACTCATGTTCTAGAGAAAGAAATATTGGGCATCCAGCAAACCCAGGAAATAGGTAGACAGACTACAATGCTTGCAACACTAAAATACCATTTTAAAATATAAGCGGTAAGTGCAATAAAATTCTTAAAAACATTTTAGGAAGATGTTATAATACCCTTCAAGTATATTCTGTTCTTTATTGATGTGTTTTATATCACTAGCTCTACAGAAGTCCTTCAGTAAATAAATTTAACAACTTTTAAGTTCACCTACCACGGATGAATACACAGAAATGGAATGAAACAGAACTGCTCTTAAATGCTCCATAACATGCTAATTTGGGAAAAGGGAATAGAATAAAATATACACCACTACACATCCTTTAAAGCAATTTGGATTTGCTTTGATATGGAATCCAAGATTTTTTAAATGGGCACTTTTCCCTGAATAATTTATTACCTTAATCAAAATGGGTCAGCAACAAAGTATTACCATAGTCAATAATATATACTTTTTACACTAACATTGTTTTTGTTTGAATTTTATGATTACTGGGCACAGTCTCATCTGCTTTTAAGATGAAATGGCAGGGTCAATGCAAGTGCCCGAATTTCTTCTAGATGCTGTAGAGGTGCATCACAGGAGAAAGGAGAGATAATGATCAGGTGTTCTGCAATGCTTCAAAAGGTGATGAAAACCACAAGGGAGCGCACGATCTCCACGTGCCAGGTAGTGCAATTTATTGTGACAGCTAGATTCCTTTTTAATTAGAGGCAAAGTTACTAAGGGACATTTTAAAAATTATTATTAAATCACTACAGTGTCAGCTGCTTTAACTTTTTGGTTTGTGCTGTAATTACAATGAACAAATTGTCCAACAAAATGACATATTGTCCAACTATATTATTAAGGCACCTATATAATGGAATGATGTTGTATTTGCTGTGTTTGACTCCTCCTAAGCACAGCAAATAGTCTTTCTGTTCTTCCTACCAGTTAATTACATCTCTGGTTTGTAAATTTTATGTAAAACATCACCTGCAGAAGTAACCAAAGGATTTGGCTCACCAAAACCGCATTAGTCAGAGGTTTTTCTGGTCTGTTTACCTGAGAATTACACTTTTGACAGACATCTTTCTTACACCTGCATGGATGCTTAAATCTTACTTTGGTTCACTTGCATGTTGTAGGATTTAAGGGGGAAAATAATATGCAAGAGGTGGAGAATCACGGTGGGGCAAGTCAGAAGTGTTAGAGGTGGTATTTGTATATTCCTGACAACCTGAGGGGTAAACATCTCCCACCGCCTCTCACACACAAACAGCATTAAGATAAGCAAACCCTTTTCAGGTTCTACCAACCTACATAATGATGAGGACAAGTACCAAACAGAAGCCTGCTCAGAAGCAGAGTAGAAATTATGATGTGTGACCCAACCGTGCATTTTAGTAAGCTCCTTGCAGCAAATTTCTGTCTTCCTGTATGTTGTCAGTCGGTCTTGTGCAGGGTACATCCCTGGATAGGTGTGACCAATGCCAATTCTCCTCCATGGACCTGGCATCACCTCCCTTGTTCAGTCCCCGTGTTCTCACTCTTAATTCTAGCGCGAACGACTCGCGGGCTAACAAATACGGAACACTCAAGCCTGGCATGAAAGCTGAAAAGCTACCTAGAAAAAGAGAGTAAACTATTAAGAAAGAAAACCGGGATTTTTAAATGCTAATTTAAAAATAATCCGGGCAGGGAGCGGCGGGAGCCATCCCCGGTGTTCCGTACAGCGACATGGTCGCCCCCATGGAGTCACGGCCTGCAAGCCCCACCCCGTGCGAGCCCTCCCGTCTGACTCCTATCCGTACAACAAGATGGCGGCCACCTCTCGCCGACCGCTTCCCGAAGCCAGAAGGCGGCGCCGCGGCCGTAAAGCAGCGCCCGTTTCCCGATATCCAGCTGTCGCAAACCGGTGAATGGCTGTGGAGAGGGGCCGGGGGGGGTGGGGGACGCGGGCCCGCG
>WEIU01001708.1:420251-477615 GCA_013389925.1 Aegithalos caudatus | reverse complement strand
CCCGAGTGCGGCAGCCCGGCGCTCGGCGTGGCCGGGGCGCTGCCGCTCGGTGCTGGAAGAGATGACATTGATGTGGCCCTGCGCGGGTCGCGCCCTGGCGCTCGCAGGGGACGGGCGGCAGTGACGCTCGCGTGGGCGTTCTGTCCCGGCCAGCAGCACGGCAAGTGAAAGTTGGAGGAAGGCGCATTTGGTTTCATGGACACTGTATGTCGTGGCATCCTACAGTTAATCATAGAATTGCACAATACGCAGAGTTGAAAGGGACGCATCAGGACCATCGAGTCCAACTCCTGGCCCTGCCCAGCGCTATTCCCAAGAGTCCCACCATGTGCCTGAGAGCGTTGTCCAAACACTGCTTGAACTCTGTCAGGCTTGGTGCTGTGACCACTTCCCCGGGGAGCCTGTTTCAGTGCCCAACCACCCTCTGAGGGAAAAACCTTTTCCTAGAGTAGCGGCAGTGTGCACTGAATGAAACTGTGACCCCAACCTTTGAACGCTGGAGAGAAGAGAAATTCCCTTGCACAGCATTAATAAAGCTTTAATCTCTATGCTTTGATGGAATATTTGATCAATTCTCTTTGAGGACTCGGGATTTTTTGGTTGTGTTGGTGTGTTAACAAAACAGTCAATGAGAATGGGCTGTCAGGAATCCTGCTATTCAGGATCACTCCTCTGGCTTAGTTTTATATTTAGGCAACTTAAAACTCCTTCTGAATTAGATATAGCTAATCCTCGCTTTGGCAGTTGGTAAATTCCTTTAGTAAATCAGTGGATTAGGTGCTGGACATTGAGAATGCTCTTGTGAATATTTAGACCCTAAGGATGCAAGGCTTCTTTTCTCTTTTTGGCATAGTTTGAAAATCTATCAGTATCTGTTTTTATCCCTACTTTTAAGGGCTGAGAGGGAAATGACAAATATTTGTCTGCAGCCTGTTGCACAGCAGTCAAAACAACAATACAAACTACTGCTACTACAGTGTTCTGTTCAGAACAAAGAGGCAGCTTCTGGGTTGCTGGGTCCTGCTCCTAACGCTGTCATCACCAGTAAGTACTGTGAAGCTCAGGAAGTCTTGAAAGCATTTTGAGACGTGTAAAATTTCTCCATTTAAGTGATAGTGCAATGCTCATGAAAGGCAAAGGTTTTAAATTCAAGAGTGCAAGCAGACTTATTGAGAACAGGTTGAGATGCAGATTTTTCTTTTAAAATACTTGATGCATTTTCTTTTTTCTAACTATTTTGAAGAATGAGTCCTGAATCGAGACATACCTATTTTTGTGTAGGCTTCCTGTTACTAGGTGAAGCATGATGTATGTGACATAATGTGCTGGTGCAGTGCTGGGTTTGACAGGACTCTTCAGAGGAGTGGAACAAAAGTGCTCCTGAGCAATGTGGGACTTTGACATCCTGAAGCTTTTTAGTGCTTTTGAAGCAGGGCTTCAAAGCGACGTGTCAGACTCCCCTCCCGTGTATCTGATGGTAATGTTGACATGTCCCTGTGTTCCTGCAAGTGCTGGAATCCAGGTGCTGTTTAAGCATTTATCTTGTTCTAGCAAAGGCACCAATCCACCAAGCAAACAGAAAACTCTCCAGCAATAAGTACCTGCAGTGGTGATGGAGCCCATGGCCGAACAGAACAGGAGTCACCTGTATTCTGTGTCACAGTTACAGGGATGCTGCTCTTGAGGCAGGTTTGGGAGTGTTGAGGTAAAACTTGGCTGTGTTAGCTCATCTGCAGGGTACATTGGCATTCAGCTTTGAATCCAGGTAGAGCCATGAGCTTCCCAGACACTGCAAATCCTGCTAGTGCACCAAGACAGTGTCTGGCTGTAGGCACCTCAGTGCTGTACTGGTACAGAGCCTTTTGGAACAATATTGTGATAGTCCTGACTCCATGGTTTGCTTACAGTGTAGAGCATGTGGAATAGAGTTTACACAAATGAAAGCTTTTCTACCTGTAGGAAGACCCAACACGCTTGAAAATTCTTCTTTCTCCTCTGTAAGTTCCTGCACCTGTGTAAAGATACACCCAAATCAATGAATTTTCTGTCTGCCTTCTGGATTATCACCTAACTGCATTCAGAAATGGAATTCCATTTTTTTTTTTCTTTTTAGATCTATTAGAAGGCTGCTTGTGAATTTTCTTCCTCTCGCAGCTAGGAACAAGTATTGGTTTTCAGCCAAAATTACTTTATGGACCATTTGTATCCATTTGGGCCAATCTTATTTCTTAACTAGAACAGGTTTCTTTGTATCCTCTCTGACAGATTCCTCAAAGGCTGATCCCCTAGAGGCCTGTTTTCCTAGCCTCAGCAGGCTATGTTTCCTTTGCCATATCATAAAACTGAATTTATGAAATCTTGTAATAGGAGCACAGCTGGTCTTTGCACTGGTTTCCCTTCAAAATAATCTTTCTTGTGGGGTCTGGTCATTTGTGTTTGCAGTGTTCCAGAAAGTCTTGTGCTCAATGCTGCTAATACCTCATTAAATACTAAATCTACAATTATCTTCTTCGTGTCCAATATCTATGTGTTTCTTATCACTCAACATATCAAAGTCCCTTGATCCTTTTATTCTGTTGTTGTTCTTCACTCAAAAACTTCAAGTTTTTAGGAGAAATTCTGTCATCCTTGAGTACCTGACTGTGTACTTTGGCCTCTTACCCCATTCCATATTTCTTTGGTGCAGTTCTGTAGATTATTCAGTTCTTAACAGGATTTTTCTGATCTTTCTCCTTGGTTGATGCTACTTCTAAATCATCAACAAATTTCACTTCTCCCTGTGGTCTGAACACAACTGTAAGTGTGGGATTTATTTGAAATCTGATTCTTGCTAAACTAGAGCAGTAACTTCCTGCTAGGTCAGTGTCTATGTCATGTAATTGCTGTCATTTCCCTTTCAGCCTCTTGGGTTTCTAAGTGTACACGTCTTTCCATCCCCCTCTTTTTCTTTTGCCCCCCTGCCCTGCCTTTTTTTAGTTCATCTCTGTAATGTAATTAGCGTGCACTTGATGGTATTTATCACACTGTACTTAGTAGAACAGTTAGTTACCATACTAAGAGATATACTCAGTTTCTCTGCATCATTTGTCAGTATCTGTTCCAGGCTATTACTCCTGTTACATCTGTCTCCTGGATTTCAAGGACTTTTGCTTGGTTCATTTATTTATTTATATTATGGTTATATTCTGCTTTCATGTGCCAGTTCTTGGAGTGCTATGAAATATACTGTCTGATTACTGAACATACAGAGTCATTCTAATTCCACTTCTGATAGGATTTCCATACAGTTTTTATGCATTAATCTTCAGTGGCTCAACATGCTGTAACACATTCCTTTGGCCTGTAGCAGAGAAGAAAACAAGGACTCAATTGCAGAAATACAGTTGGGCTTTTTAAATGTTGAGTAGGAGTTACATAATTTGGCTTTGACAGCAACTGAGTAGCAGTGCTGGAAGAAGTGTGAAAAGATTACCCAAAAACAGAAGAGTCCGGAATAAAGTTTGGCTTCCTTCCATATCTTTCCACATCTTTGTTGAGCTGGCTGCCATAGTGGGCAGAGATCTTAAGGCCACTCTGAAAGTGCCAGTGAGCACCTCATGATACCTAGAGGGAGAAATCTGAGACCAATTTGATGAGGAAATTGACTTGGATAATTAAAAGCTATGTGGAAAGTGAAGTTTCTTTGATACTGGATGAGTTTGGCAGCAGAACCCATACAGGGAAGAAATTCAGGTGGGTTCTTATAGAAGCTTATTTTCACACAGTGTGAAAACACTGTGTGTTTTCCCCTCACCAGATAGTACCTTTGCATATAGGCAGGGAATGAAAAAAGTGTCTTTTGAAGTTCTGGTTTGTTTTAACAACTGTTGGTGACTGACAGGATAAAAAACCCAAGACTGAAAACACTGTTAACAACTGCAGAAGTACCCCTAAGTTTGTATTAATACTCCTAAGTATACATTTTCAGTACACAGAAACAGAAAATAAGACTTGGTAAACCAGGTAGCTGAGCATTTGGATCAGATGTATTTAAGCCTTGAAGTTATCTTTGTAAGAAATGAATTACATATGAATTCAAGGCAAAAATTTCTTCTGTGTGTTTATTTTTGCAAACAGAGATGCAGTGCCTTGTTTTTTCAGCAATTTTTATATGCTGTACTTGTATTCAGAGGTATAAAAATGATATTTACTACTGGTGGAGAAGGATGATCTGGCCCTGCAGAACCTGAAGAAAAGCTTCCAGATGGAATTCCCATATCCATTGTCCTGATGTTTTGCAGGAGAAGAAGCGCCTTTCAGTGCCATTTTGCACTTGGGCACTGCGGTTGCCATTAGTACAGTGGGAAGGTTACTGATTCTTGTGGTTCTGGAGCAGTTGTGGTCTTCAAATATGACAGCAAGCAAGACACAAGAATAATGCTTCATGAAATGAGATAAGTACTGTATGATGTGTGAGAACCTGGGAGCCACAGATGAACTTTAGATATGAGAAGTATTTGCTTCAGTAGGATTCATTTGGGGAGATTTTCATATATTTTTTTGCTACTTATCTCTCCTTGTATTCTAGCTCTTTACAGGTGATGGTCTTCATCTTGATGTTTTTCAATGGCCCATCTGAGGCTCACTTGGGTGTCATATGTTCATCTAATCAAATGGAAGAGGAGATAGACAGAAAAAGCTGTGTTCTCTGATCTTTTGAAGCCTGGAGCTGTGATGGTGATGCAGGGAAGGATACATTAGGGCAAAGGTGAAGGAACAGAGTGCAAAAAGCCATGCAGCTGGAGTGCACAGATCCTGAAACACAGATGGAACAACATGCATAGGTCATATGCATCTCTTCTCCATTGCTGTAAATTTACCCAGTTATGCCTTCCCAATGCTGTGTGCCTCTCCCAGTATAGCTGCTAGCCTTGCACACTGCTGTATCCCATCCTCTTAATCCCAGTGGAAAATAAATGCGATTCTTTTTTAACTCTGATAAATGCTCGGATCTGGGATTCATACAAGAACAGCCTGTAAGTGTTTTACACAGCTTTAAAATAATTGCTCGTTGTAAGTACTCAGTGAAAGTTTGATTTTCAAAAAATTTCATTTTCTCTTTCAAAATAAACATATGCCCCAATGGACCAGCACGTTCACAAAAAGTTTTACCGGATCCCAACAATGTGGGTTCAAGGCAGTGTAATTATTCACCAAGTGCACAAAGCACCGTGCTGTGCTGTGGGAGTTGTGCTGAAGGTCTATTTCAGCCATCTGGTGCCTCCCTGCGGCTCCTGGGCACGGCTCTTCAAAATCAGCGGATAGTTTTGTGTTCCTTCTGTGGCACTGACAACATTCCTGCTCTCCTTTTGTTAAGATGCAGCTGCAGTGATATAAAGAACTGTCTTTTTGAACTCATCCAGCTCCAAGGTCTCTTCCATGTCCATTTCCATGTCGCAGTATACACCTGACAATTGCTCTGCATCTGCACCTGTGATAGGTTCAGTTTTGTTTGCTGATGTCCGGAGCAAGGCAGGGAAGGGACCCATCCTGAGATCACGGTTAGCATGACAACTAAACAAATGAGAATGTGCTGGTATAGAAAAAATGTTGCTGCATGCAGCTTTTTAAAAAGTCCTCCGTTCTAAAAACTGCAAACTGCATGTAGTTTTCCTGACCCGGGTTTGTTGCTGCACAAATGAGCAGGATGTAATCTGAGCTTCACAAATGCAACAGAGTCGTGTGTCTTGTTTCTAACGTGGGCTTCCAGTCTCTGTTGATCTCTACAGTTTCCTTGTTTCTGATAATGAGTAGTAAAAAGAGCTATGTAAAAATGTAAATTACGGGCATGACGATAATAGGGAGCAGAAGGATGTAATGGGCCTGGCGGTGTGTGTAGGGGTGGTGGTGTGTGAAGTGTAAGACACGCACAGAGCGCTGTGCCAGTGAGGATGGGACCCCTGGGGACACTGTGCCTTCCTGGGGATGGGACCCCCGGGGACACTGTGCCTTCCTCTGCTTAACAGAGCTTTTGTCACTCCAGGTGCTCACTGAGTGGATCTGGCACCCAGGCAGATAACCATTTTTGTGTAGATCCTGGCAAAACTTCAAGGAAAGCAGTTGTACACCAGCACAAGTGGTACCCATAAGGCTTCCTGAAGTAGCAGTGATTTTAATGTAGATTCAGTAAAAACTGTTTGGACAGGGAAAGGGAAATAATATTGTTAGCACTGTGTCCAGCCTAAATATGGTACTGGTAGGATTGCAGCAGGAAAGCACCACCAACAAAACAACCCCCTAAAGCTGTGCTTTTAATCGGTATGTTTATAGTAGTAAAAGCTTTGTAGATTGGGTCTGAGAACAGTATACAGGCACTGTTGAGAACAAAAAGAACAGTTAGAGTTCATGCATGGTATTGGTTTTCTGTGCTGCTGAGATCTCTCATGTTTTCCTTATCTCCGTGCAAGTTGGTGTTGAGTGCTGGAGGATGCTGCAGTTGACTGTGGCCCTGTCGGAACCCACCAATGTTGTCCAGTGGTGACTGAAGGGCAAACGTTGTGCTCCAGGATACTGGATTAAATGGTGATCTTTGGAATCCAGTATGCTTCAACCAGTTCAGCATGTCTGTAGATAAATGCAGTTCCTGTGCTTGATGTTACAGCTTTTACTTTATTTGGAGCATTTCTTAGAGATAATTAAAGTTTGTAGAGAAGGAAATTGCAGGAGAGTATGCTTTTGATTTGCCACTACTGCTTTTATCTCAGATCTCAGATTACTCTATAAACATCAAATGAGTCTCTGAGTTAGAATTACACTGTCATTATAGTGAATAAAGTGAAGGCCAGAAAGTTAAGTGATTTGGTAAAATTATTGAATGATAGTGTCACAATGCAGTTGGGACATTTCGACATAATGAAAGCAATGTAATTTTACCTTGTTATGGATATGGTAGATCAAAGAACTGGGGACATGAAGGGCAGAAAGTGTCTTTTATTTCACAGCTTTTGAATGAGGCAGAGTTTATGGGAGGCTGTTCTATACTTGTGCTTAAAGCACAGCTCTGGGGACAACCACAGAACTGCCAGGCATAATCTAGTGGGAGGAAATACTAGAAAAGGTGAAATACAGAAAGCTGCTGCCATCTAGCCCCAAGAAACTGCTCTCTTTGAACATAAAACACATGGATCCAAGGGATGAAAGATCTGACCTACCAGTACTGATCTGCCAAGGCTTAGTAGTAACTGCACCACGCTGAGTCAGTGATTCCTCGCTGGAGGAGCCCTGGTGGATGGCAGCAGGATAATGCTATCAGATTGTCACATCTTTCAAATCTGGTGTGCTTTGCTCAGAAGTTCACTGAGCATTGTTTTCTCTTTGAAATTCTTCAGCTGCATGGCTGATGTAGTGTTTGAAAAGTTCCCATGAAGGCTGTGGGTTTTGAAGTGTTATCTGCCTGCACTTGATTTTAATTGAAAATGTTTGTCCCACTGTTTCCCCAGTTTTTGAGATGCACCATACATCTAGTTTGCTAAAAGATAGTTGCATATGGCTAATGCAGATGCTGTTTACACTTGAAAACAATTCTAATTTGCTCTTGCTGTTCTACCACAAACTATTTTGCAAATAAATGGCATGTATAGATGAAGCTTGTCAATGTCTGTTTGACTTATGGGGCTAAGTTGAATAATTCAAAGACAGATATCTAGTGCTTTTCACTATGTATTCTTAGAATTATTTTGATATTTATTATCACTAATCTCTAATTGAGAACCTTTTCACATTATTTATTCCACCCACGTGCTGTTACATGCTTTGCTTTTACAAGTAATTATTTGGATTTCTGCAAATCTGGGTAAATTCAAGTCCTGAAACCTTTCATCCATCATGAGGAGGATGCAAAAGCAATGCAAAATCCTTAGTCTGTGTTTCTCATTCAGCATTTGCTAATACAGTCTACTTTAAACATAGTGACTTACTAACTGTGTTGTCTTGTATTTCAGTCCTATAAGATCATCAATTTCGCTCCGAGTCTGCTGCAAATCATAGTATCCGATCAAGTTGAATTTCCAGTGCGTCAAGCAGGTGAGATAAAATCCCTTGTTCCGTTTTCTTTCAGTCAGTCTGTTACTTGAACAGACTCTTGAACTGTTGCAATGTCAGTCAGTTCAGGTTTGTTCTGAAGGAGGAAATGAAAAAGAATTATCTTTGCTATTTCTTTCCATCATGAGGGTCAGATAAAACCACGGATATAGGATGGAGTCCGACTTTGGTGTTCCCTGTGTGCATAGTGATCCCTACTGGATTGCTGTGATACTAAAATGAAAAAAGCATGATTTCTACTCAAAACTGAGAACCCTTAGGTATTATTTCTCCTGTGGTGCTGAAGTAATGATGACAAGACAAATGTGAATTGAAAAATAGAAAAAGGTATCACATTTGAGTCCGTGTTTCTCTATTTGAATCGCTTTTCCCTGGAAAAGTGAAAATTTCTGAAAAATGGAAATAACTCCTTAGTTCATAGATCAAGGGTAGCCACATACATTTAGTCAGTGTCTCGGTGACTTAAATAAGTAGATCTGAAGGAAGGTCACATCACTGAGCAGTTGCACAGTTACAGTCTGAGCATGTCTGGAAGGATTGCTCAGCTGTGTGTGCAAGTTCAGGTAAAGTGGTGCAGTTAACTTTAGGGTATGCATTTGTGGAAGATCAGATTCTAAATTCTCGTAATCCATTTTAACTTCTTCTGTGTAATATTTTTGTCAGATACAGAGACTGTTCAGGTCTTTTAGTAAATTAATTAATACTCTTTCATTCACAGCTTTGTTTTTATCCTGTGGAACAGCATTTCCCATAGAAGCACTGTTGGGGTTTTTTTTTTTGGTACAGATCCCATTAATCCCCCGAGTGCTTTGGGGCATGCTGACATATTCTGTTTGTCATGCTGGCCTTTATTTTTTCAAAGATAATCCAACTTTGAATGGTGTTGTTAGTCCATTCTGTAGTAAAGTTTGAGGCTTAATCTAAACTCCGTAAGGCCATTTTTATAAATTAATCTGTCATTTCAGTATCATTCAGGGAAAAAAACAACTATGTATAATGTAATTTATTTTCCTTTTTTTTTTTTTTACAGAATAGGGGTGTAGAATGGAAAAGCACATTTAAGTCATATTTGCAAGCCAACAGATTTCCCTGGGAATTTTTTAAAAGCCAAGAATTTGTATAACAACAAGATCCATGGACAAAATAGATTAAAGTCTTGGGCTGGTCTTTCAGGACCTGTTTCTTGTCTGACTAGTCTGGCATGTCATAGACAAAGAGCTGTTTGTCTTCTAGCTCCTACAAAATATTTTACACACATATTTTCATACTTTGCAATTTGTTATCACCAAAAGTCATTATTGTACCCAAGGATATCTTATTTATACTTTAAAACCTTAGCTAGTAATCAACCAAATAGTGTACAGGCCTAAGAGTTTATTAAGAACATTCCTTTAATGCCTGATACCATATTTCCTATGTTTCCTGAAGAATGCCTTCAGGCATTTTAGTACTGATGCATAAATGCTGCTTTATTTTCTGCTGAAGATTAACTTTTTTTTTTTTTTTTTTTTTTTTTTTTGTGTGTGTGTGTGTGTGTGTGAGACAGAAGGGAACATTTCGAAAAGGGATTATGGGAAATCCTAATAGTGAAATAAAGCTTAGGGAATTCACAACAAACATTTTTGTCTGAATAGAAGGTAGGCCACGTGCCAGTTTCATACTGGGCATTTCCCCAAGCAGAGTGTCCCATCTGTGTGTGCAGGGATTTGTTTACATGAGCCTTCCAAAACTTCACTTACTGAGTTTGAATTGTTTTTTCAGGGATAAGTGAAAAAAAAGATAAGTACATTTTTGTTGGCTTGTTTAGAATGATGGGATATTATGTTCGTATGGAAGACTCCTGTAGTAAAGAAATTACCTTGATAGATGCTGATGGAAATATTATCCTGTTCTGTTCTGATCAGGTGCTTGAGCCTGATCTTGTGTGAAATTGTAAGAAAAATGTTTTTCTGACTCAGCTGTGCTCAATGCCCATAATTGTTAAGAAGTCAAGTGGTGGTTTTCAGTCTTTTCATCTCTTTGTTCTATTTTTAGCTGTTCTACATGTTAAACACTGGGCAGTGTGTAGAATTAAACTATTCTTTCCCCACTGTCTGTACTTAGCTGCCATTTACCTGAAGAACATGGTGACACAGTACTGGCCGGACCGTGAGCCACCTCCTGGAGAAGCAGTTTTTCCTTTTAATATTCATGAAAATGATCGTCAGCAGATTCGGGATAACATTGTAGAAGGAATAATTCGTTCTCCTGACTTAGTGAGGTACCTCACATTGCACAGAGATGTTTCTATTGCTCAGGTTTTCAGACCTACCAGTCTGGGTGTTGTTAATGTGAGAATCTTGATGTTTTGGGAGGTAAGACAAGTGCTTTTTGTGCAAAAGTAATAATAATCTGTTTACACTTTTTCATGTGTGCTTGTTTTTCAAAAAAGTAGTAACCTGGCAGTGAGCCCTGTGATGTGGTTTATCCTCTAAGGATGCTGTTCAAAGTGTGATACTTGCTATAGTGACAGCCTGTCTGTTTGGCTGATTCAAGGCAGATAGTGTATACAGGGCTGTCTGCAATATAGAATTAACCATTCAGGGAAATACTGTCCAAGATTCCTTTTTTCTAGTAGTCCTTTTCTTAACTACTTTATCAATTTTTATATGTAACCTCAATATTTAACCCTGTGTATTAGGGTTCTTGATTTTAAGGTATTAAACGAATTAAGAATTGCAGTTCTCTTTTTGCTGGAAGAATAGTTAAGAATCACAGGCATACTACAGTCTATGACTGTTGACCCCTTTAATTAAAGTAAGGCTGATAGGATGGGAACTGATATTTTCTGCAATGCTTAGTTTTTTCATTGCTTAGCAGAACTAAAGGTATTTCTCCACAGGTTTTCTAGTTCAGTGCTACTCAGCTTTTTTAGTCACACCTTAGTTTACTCAATCAACAGTTCTGCCCCGCCTCACCATTGTGAGTGGCATCTAAAAGTGTGTGGCAGGAGAGAAACAGTAAGATGTTTAACTAATTGGCTCTGCCATATGCTTTGGAGGTTGAGAAAGGGCTGTTCTAGAAGATCCCAGGAAAACTATAATTTCTTGAGGAACCTGTGGCTTGGATCGTAACACAGGCCATTATTCTTTGATGAAAATATACAAATTTGTGTTTCTGTGGTTGCTTTCAGCTTGATAAGCAAGTATAAACATTCATTTTCAAAGCATAGAGCTAGCTGGTTTCATGAGCAATTCTTTTAAAATACTGCTTGATACATGTGAAGAGGGAGGAGGGAGGGAGAAAAGTAGTAAAATGTTCTGAAGGTACTTAATTCCTTAAAGTTAAACCTTGTAGGATTTTTTTTCTTGCTTTTCCTCTGCTACTTCCCAGAATTCTCTCAGTGCTGACAAAATATGTATGATACTTAGGTTATAATATAGATATTGTAACAATAAACCAAGATTTGGGATTTATCCTTTAATTTAAACACAATGCCACAACCTTATTCACTTATATTTCTCCCCCCTGCACTAGAGCCCAGCTGACCATGTGCCTCCGTGCTATCATTAAACATGACTTCCCTGGCCATTGGACAGCTGTGGTAGACAAGATAGGATACTACCTGCAGTCTCCAAACAGTGGGAGCTGGCTTGGGAGCCTCCTGTGCCTCTATCAGCTGGTGAAGACTTACGAGTAAGTTGATGTCCATCTGTAGATGAGGAATTGGAACTTTCAGTCTAAGTTGATTACTGAAATTGACATTCTCACAAGCACTGGCAATTCTACAAGGGAATTCAGATAGAAAATGGGAATTAATAATTATCATATGCTTCCTTTCCTGCAAATTAATGAAAAATATTCATCATCTTTGTATCATTAGTGAACTGAAAGCAGGGCTGCCAGCAATAGTCTGTATGAATTTACTGAGACTTTTTTCTTGAGTCTTTGTACATTTGATCTAGCTGGAAAAAATCCTTAGGTTTATAACTTCTTTTGTTTGAAGATATCCCAAGTTCTAGATGCATGAATGCAAATTATTTTCTGCTTGTATGTCATGAATACAGTGCTGTCATTGTCATATACTGCTGTTGCATATTGTTACCTGTAGCGTCTTCCTGGTAGTCTAAATCTACAAAGCATAAATTAGGAGCAGTGTAGTGGGGCTTATCACTTATATTTTTTTATTGCCTCATGTTAGAAACATATGTATAAACCACACAAAAGAAATGTAAATGGAGAAAGAGAATCTTTTCCAAAGTGAGGAATTGTCTTGCCCTTTCAATGGCTGTTCAGTCCCACTTGTTCAGCACCCAACTTGGGTTTGGCATTGGTATGAACAGCAGAGAAGTTCAAGTCCCTGCTCCTATGAGATGACAATTCAGTAGTAAAGAACATTAGTTCTTCTCAGTAATTGCCTTCGTGTAAGGCAATGTTTGTTGTTTTCCATTTTTTTATTTATAGGTGTTTTCAGTGAATTTGCACTTAGGGTTCAGATGGGGGTTAGAGGAGGGGAGAGTGATTGAGTGAGTGCTGGATATTCTTTTTCTGTTTTTTTAGGGCACAGAAATTAAATTTTTGGTGGGGAATAGGCATTACACTCTCCAGTGTATAGATACTGGACCAACATTTTTGTTTCCTTTGCAGGTACAAAAAGGCAGAGGAGCGAGATCCTCTCATAGCAGCCATGCAAATATTTTTGCCTCGGATTCAGCAGCAGATGATCCAGCTTCTGCCTGATAACTCCCATTACTCTGTACTGCTTCAGAAACAAATCTTAAAAATCTTCTACGCTCTTGTTCAGGTTGGCATCTGTGTAGAGGAAAACCAAACTTTTACCTTGCTGGGCGCAATGACCCCTTTCAGTACAGTCAGAGGTGTGATTGAATAAGAATACCCTTTTGGATGAGAAAAGTCATGTACAATAAGCAGCTATTACAGAAATAGGATATTTATAGATTTTTCTACTTTGAAGCTGGTCACATGATCACCCAGATTAAATTTTTAATGAATGTAGCGTGCTTCTGCACATTGCATCTCTAAGCTCACTAGAGAAGTGTTCCTATCTTTATAAAGTTGCACATAGCCCAGTATGAACTGCATGGGTATCTCGACTGTGTGATTGGCCTCTTAAAGTGTGAATATTGTAGTGTAATTGTCAAATGCTGCACTTTACTATGAGGCATTTCTCATTATCTGCTGAAAATCTGGCATATACTATATATTGAGGTGCATCCACTTTAGAGAGATGAGTTTGGCTTTTACTGAGATGAGTTTGGTGAAGGAATACTTACAGAGAATCAGAAACCAAACCAGATCCTTCATAAGGAACAGCCTGAGAATTCTTACTGTGTGTTAAAAAGCTAAAATAGTTTGTTACTAAATGGATGAAGAACTTAAAAAATACCAAAATCCTCTTTTTCTTTTCAATAACTTGCCTGAATATCGTCACTTTTCTTTGGATTTTGTAGAGTGGTGAAGTTTACTGATAGTAGCTAGATAGTAGTGAATCACTATCTTGGAAAAGACCTCCAAGATCAATGAGTCCAACCCAGCCCTAACACCTCAACTTAACCATGGCACTGAATGCCAGATCCAGTGTTTTTTTAAACACATCCAGTTGGTGACTCCACCACCTCTCCGGGCAGACAATTCCAGTCCTTTATCATGCTCTCCATAAAAAACTTTTTCCTGGTATCCAACCAGTTCTTCCCTTGGCGCAGCTTGGGACTGTGTCCTCTTGTTCTGTGAGTAGTGAGTACATTTTGCTAGCTAAAATGCTATTGGTTTGCTCAAACTGTGTAATACTGATACTGCTGTGGTCCTAAAAGGTACCTGGGCTGTTGTGAAGAAGAAAAATCAAGAGTTGGCAAGTTTTTGGGCTAGGGAACTTTCCTCAAATTATGTCTGCTCAGAGATTCGTCTTCAGATTGTACTGAGAGATGCAATTACAGTAGTATTGATATCTAACCTAATTGGTTATAATTTAACTTAAAACCTCATCTTCCATAGAGCGTAACTAGTGCAGAAAGAGCTGTCTTTTACAGAGAAAAATAGTATTTCATACCTGTGTTTTTTTCCTTACTGCAGTATGCATTGCCCCTCCAGTTGGTGAATAACCAGACTATGACTCAGTGGATGGAGATCTTCCGGACCATCATTGACAGAAATGTACCACTGGTGAGTTTTAGCTTTATAAAGACCTCTTATGCTTGTGTGTTGGCATTTGAGGAACAGTGTAAAGATTTTCTAAGTGTTCAACTTAAAATTCTTATCCTTGGATTTTTGAGCCAGTGATGTAGTATTCAAGTGTATCTGAGAATTTGCATTTTTAAAATATGCATAATTTTGAAATTAAAGTACAGGCATTGTGCAGGTATTGCACACACGTTATACTGGCTAATTAAGATAATTAAAAGTTCCCGAGTGTCATATAACTCTTAACAGAATCAAAGCTTTAGTCCATGCTGTGTGTTTATATTAGTTTACTCAGCAAGGAATGTTTGAAGCATGATTGTTCTCAACAAATGACATAACTAATATAAAACAAATGTATTTGTTTGTAGGAGACTTTGCAAATCGATGAAGATGATAGGCCAGAGCTGGTGTGGTGGAAATGCAAGAAGTGGGCATTGCATATTGTGGCTCGTCTCTTTGAACGGTAACAAACTGATTAAAAGTTAAATTTGGGTTACAGGTCTGTACCATTACTTGACATGCAAGTAGAGAAGACAGTTTGATCAATTAAAGTCACTGGAGAGGTTTTCCTGCTGCTGTCCTCTGCCTTGCACTTGCACAACTGCTGGTTTCAGCTCTTAGTGAAGTGATTTGACTCCCTTAACATGGCAAGAAACTTGCCCCACAGGAAAAGTAAATCTATGGTACTACATGTTTATTTTACTACAACCAGCTAGAAGTGTTTATATTCCCAAACATAAAGGCAGGGGAAGATTTGAAAAGGAATCCATAAACATGGAAGTTACAGAGCTTGTGACAAAAAGTCAGACAAGTTTACTTGAGTATAATATCTTACTTTAGGTTAATTTAAGAAAAGGGAAGTAAGGTGTTGTAGGGGAAAGGATGGCTTAGAAGGAACCTGTGGTAAAGTTTTCCTTCGCTGATGCAAGGCCACTCAGGGTCCTTTATGGTTTAGAAAGTACTGTAGTTTCCTGACACCACAGACTTCTCACAGTGTAAATATTTGTGTCCTTTCCCTTTTAAAGATATGGAAGTCCTGGAAACGTAACTAAAGAATACTTTGAATTCTCAGACTTCTTTTTAAAAACCTATGCTGTGGGCATACAACAGGTAAGCACAGTTAATACTTTATTAATTGCATTCCTTTGACTGAAGAAATATATTAGTTTTTAACAGTGTGCTTGTATTGAGGTTCATTTATTAAACAAAAATGAAGAGTCTGGCAAGTTTTCCTTGTAGTGACTGAGAAGTTCTTTAGAACTCAGTGCCATACAGATGAGGTATAATAAAAACAAATTTTCAGCAACTCAAAAACCTTGCAGGAAAACTCTCAGAAAAGGTGAGTGCTGATAAAATGGTATTGTCATTGTGTATAAGCACTCTAGATACAACTGAGAGGAACACTTTTGGTGCAGACGCCTCATTTCATAGAATGGTGTATTTCCAGCCCTGCCTTTCCCAAGTGCTTTGTCTGCAAACAACCTAGGCACACTAATCCAGTGATACTGTTTTATTTCAGGAAGATACAAGCAGATTAGAAGATGTCTGGAGAACAGCGATGAATGTTATTTTATATCTGAAAAGCATATTATGTGAAAATATAGCCTAAATTCACCATTTGCAAGGACATTACTTTTGTTAGGGAATGCTAATTATTTGTGTTTCACATGGTGTGTGGAGACAGTTCAGTTCTAGTACAGTTCAGATAAAGTTGCTAAACAAAATTAGTTCTCTTCATCCAATTGACAACAGAATAGTTTATCCATCAGGAAGAACTAAGAAAGGAAATGGTTGTGGTAAGGCTGTAAATTAAAAAGGGAAAATAGCCTAATATCTGTTCTAAATTCCTTGCAGTCTGTAACTCCTGAGTGGAAAAACAGACTCCCATGGGCAGTTATAATTTGAAATACTTTAAGTTTGTATGTTAAGGTATTAAACTATGCTGCAGAGGGGACAATTTAGCTTTCAAGATAAATGTCCTGGATCATCTGCACATTTCTTTAATTTCTGCCTCTTAAATAGTGATTTATCACGATTCCTTGCAGAGTTAGTAAGAATTCTATTGTGGATATTACATTATTAAGGCTTTGTTAGTTATTCATCAGATGGCAAGGGCTGACATTGTACTAGAGTCTGTATACGATATAGACAATTCTTGTCTTTGGAGCATTTAATATAAAAGACTTAACAACAAACTTAGTATTCCTGATGGAGAAGCTATATTCAAATTAAAATTTATTTTAATGTTCTGAAGAATTACGAAGCAGAATTGTTCTGGTGAAAGCATATGACTCTAAATTTGCATTGCCCTTTATTTTTATTGTTATTCATGTATATGCCATTTCTTTACACTTACTAATCATTCACCTGCCACTAGTGCAGATTAGTAGCTTTGTACTATCATTTTTTCTTAGTAGGGGAAATTTTTATACCAATGAAGCTTTGTGAATTTGTAACAACATGCCAGGTGATACTATCTGATGGCTACAGTAGGTAATTGAAGTTAAGGGCTTTGCAGCTCTCCTGATGCAAAGGCTTAGGTGAACCTATTTTTCTTTCCTGGTTTAGTATTTCTATTCTCATCACTGTTCTTCCAAAGTAATTTGTCTTCTTTAGGGACCTGTCATTAAATATGAATGCAAACACCACTTAGGAGGTATAGAAGCCACCAGTTTGAAAATCTCACCGTGCCTTTTCCTTACATATTCCAAATTTTGCTGAGGCCTCTATAAACTCTGGGGTTCTTGCTATTGAAGTATATCTCCTGAGTTTATAATCACAAGTAATCACATGGTAGGGCTAGTAGTAAATGTGGACATCTGCATAAATGTTTGCAGGATTGGAACCTTGATATTTAAATTCTTTATGATTTTTGGATCAAAGGCATTATAATGATTTCTAATGCTAGAACATCTGCTGTAAAACTACTTTATCTGTTCATGGATATTCACTAAGGAAGAGCACTCCATGTTTATGCATGAGACAGAATTTTCAGTCTTCATTTAAAAATACCAGTTTGTCATTTATTTAGGTTCTCTTAAGAATCTTAGACCAGTACAGGCAAAAGGACTATGTTGCACCACGTGTTCTTCAGCAAACACTGAATTATCTGAACCAAGGGGTGATTCACTCTATAACATGGAAACAAATGAAGCCACACATACAGGTCAGTGCTTAAAACCCAGTCATAAACAATGCATGTCATCAGAGGAAATAAAAAACAGCCCCCAAGTTTTGTGTTTTTAAAGAAGGTTTCATGAATCATTCAGCAATTGATCTGGAAAACAAAATAGCATTTCTACACAAATTGGTTGTGTTTTACAATATATGACAACCTTTTATTTCAGATAATGTTAACTCAGTCAAAGATTCTGTTCCATAAGTTCTTTATTTTAATTTTTACAGTCTGCTAGAAAGTCACAGTGTTCTGGCTTTTATTAGTTACTGGTGTTCAGAATTGTCATAGGTTTTTGATTGTAGTGCAAAGATAGTTCACAAAGAGAACATTCATCTAAGAGGAGCTAAACCCTCTCTTAAGGACATGTTTTATAACTGAACTAAAGAACAAAGGAAAAGTGATTTTCCTGCTCTTTTATTTTTTCATATCATAAAATCCCTTTTGTAGTTAGTTAATTCCATGACTTTTAAGGGGAAGGACTCTGAAATTCATTCTCATATTAAGTATTGCATTGGTGATTTCCTTCTGCAGAATGTAATATTCTGCTGTGTACAGAATATGTCCTGAAATGTATTTTGTGCATGGTAATATTATAAAGATAGATTGTATAATTACTGCTGCTGTCTGGGACTGTTTCAAAGGGAAAGTACCTACAGTACTGTGAATTTGTTTCTGGTAGACAAAATAAAAAGAGTGCTGCTTAAAGGAATGTAACTCTCTAGAAAAATAAGTCTAATAAATTAGTGCATGGTGGAGGGCAGCAGTACTGAAATTTGATTTTATGTGTATTTACATATATTTGGCTTTTCTAAAATTAGACTATAACAGAAGAGGTGATATTCTCTCTTATGTGCTACAAAGATGAGGATGAGGAGCTCTGGCAAGAGGATCCATATGAATATATCCGCATGAAATTTGGTAATTCGGCTTTTTTTTACTTTCTTCATAACTGTTCCCTGTAGTTCCAGTGGTCAGCATGGACTCTGTAATGTCTCTCTTCACCTGAACAATAGGAAGAAGAAAACTTTTTTCGCAAATCTCAACAATCTGTAGTTGAAAGCAGGTGGAGGATCAAGTGAGTTTGGGCCATTTGTTTGGTAGCTTTGAATGAAATTATTCTCTCAGAGTTTTTTTTTTCTGCTTGAGATGTGCTCAGAGCAGCCCAGACAGAGTGGACTGGTGTGCTGCCTTGTCAGAGCCCGTTTCAGAGCCCTGCCTTGCAGGAGTGCCAGCTGTCTGCAGGTTCCTGCAGCTCTCACTTTGACCAGAAGAGGCCTGACTTACTCTTTCCCTGTTGAAAGCTGTCAATGCCTTCAGCGTTTTTCTGCCACTTATTACTGCTCAATTGTAAGATAATTAGATATATATATATTCTTTCAAAAGACACAGTGCAAAATCTTGGGAATAACTCATAGGTCCATATTACGAATAATTACATTTATTAAGAGAGTCATGTCATTGAAAAGGAGAAGTGTACTTTAAAAGTACAGCAATTTTAGCTGGGAAACTCCTGTGAGCTGGGCACCACAGAGATATATGTGTAGCATTTGGGAAATTTTAATTAGTTGATTTGGGATTATTGTATGTGAAAACAGAATTTAAATATTCATAGAATAATTAAAAATTAAAAAAAAGTAATTAATTACAATATGGTGTTGATCACTAGGGTGTAAATACATCCTTGATTTTTGGAGTGTGAATTCCATTTTTTCTATGTAAGTAAGTGAATCTTATTTTTATGTGTAACTGAGGCAGTTAAGTATAGATTCAGATTGTACAAAAAACACTCAAAGTACATTACACTCAAGAGTCAAAGTACTTTAAATGGAAGTTTACTGCGGCACTTTTTTGTTTGGAACAAGAATTCCAATGGTCTGGTAGTATTTCCTAATGGTGTTTTATCTTAAAGTTTTCAGGAAAAGTTGGTGTGTAATTTGAGTCACATATTAAGATAGCATTTTAAGATCTTTTAGTTTGATTCAATTTGTGTGGGGATGTTTGGATTAGAACATGTTTGCAGCACAGATCTTATTTTTCAAGATATAAACTATATTTTCAATGCCAACAGAGGATGTTTAGTTTCAATGAATGAAACTAAAAAACTTGACCTTTCAGCAGATATAAAACTACTCCAGATATAAGTAGATTTTATGTACAAAATGTTTCCCATGAGGTTTTAATAAAATCAAGTAAAAAATGTGTACATGTGGTATACAGATGGTACTGGAGTGTATTGTTGTTCTTCCTATAGGGGGTTTTAATTAAAAAATAGACAGGATTTTTCATCCCTTGTATGTGGTCTCAAAAGTGCTACTGAATAAATAGCATATTCTCAATTAAGGGAATAAAGAGTGGCAGTGGATTTGGAAGGCAAAAGAAGTAAGGTGTGTGACATAAGCTTGGGTCTGACGCTTTAACCACAAAGTGAAGACAAGCATGTCAATAATTTTTAGGTTATATATTCATCCAGATCTTGTGATATCCTTTTTTATAGGGTTTATAAAAAGGATATTTTTATAAACCCAAGAGGGTTTATAAAAAATGTATTATTTGGAGAGGAAATTTTTTAATGCTTTTTTCTCCCCATTTTTAGATGTATTTGAGGACTATGCATCCACAACAACAGCAGCACAGAATCTCCTTTACACTGCTGCAAAGAAGAGAAAAGAGGTATGATACTAGTGGCTTTTAATTATTTGAATTTTCCTTAATAATGTTATTTTCCCCTTATATTTTAAGATGCTGCAGGAAGCTAGTCTTGAAAAATGTATTTGCTGCTACATAGTCAAGTGTTTCCTGGCTGAATGCTATCAATTTGGGGAGAGTTAAAATATGTGTGTATAAATACTAAATGGATTCTTCTTGCAGATTTAAAATGCATCTGTCAGATACAAAATGGGTTGGAATACATATATTGGAATAGATTTTCCCACGTTTACAAACAGCCTTTGTCATAGCTGTTCTCAGCATCACAAACTGATGTTTGATGTTTCCTTCCTCAGCAGGAGGGAAAGTGGACCTGATCCTTATTAATTTTCACTGGTGCTATTTAAAATCCTCCTTAACACCAATGAAATTAGCAATGATAAAACCCATTTCATGCAGTTACACTTTAAATAAGGATGTAACTTTTCTGGAGACCTTTCTGTATTTACAGTGACCTGTACAAAAATACCCAGGCAAGCCCTGGAAAGCAGAATTTGCTTAAATAGCAAATGTTTTTCTAGGTTCTATTTTAATATCCAGTAATCATGGAGCTCCATTTCCAGGTGGATTTTCAGAGGAGAACACAGTCTTTACATGAGGTGGAATAGGTGGAATATGACCTCTCTATTTTTTTATTGTCAAAACAGTTCTTGTCCACTGATCTCATTTTCATAATTTGTATTTAGACCATCACAGTGGCGCATTGGAAAAGGACATAAAGGGTGTGGAAATTGCATTCAGCCATTGGTTTTGCCAAGAAACTTTCCTAGTTTCTTGGCAAAACCGTGTCTAGTCAACTTTAGAAACTACTGCCAAATCAATAGATGAAATTAAGTTTATGAGGTTTAAGTCCAAGCTCTCCTTGAAAAAAAAATATTTTCATACATATATGTACACACACATATGTATTTATATTTATGTGTGAGACAAGCCTGAAAAGAACTTAAGGGTAAAAGTGGGCAAGGTGCTGTCTGAGTCTTTTTTGATTTGTCTCAAGACAGTAACAAAAATACCTTACTTGCTATTAGTAATGTGAAATTTCAAGGAGATTAAACTAATTTTGACCAGTTTGGCTGAAAAGTTGAAAATTCCCAAGTTTTACAATTTAACTATTGAAAGATGCTACAGTACCTCACATTGCTTTGGCCAAGACAAAGTTTCTTCTTGAAAATGTAATGAATGAATTAATGAATTTTTAAACAATGCTATTAAAATAACTTGATTAAAGGGGATTGTGTTTTTTCTGTCCTGCATAGGTATTGCCAAAAATGATGGCATATTGCTACCAGATTCTGACAGAGCCAAATATTGATCCAAGGAAAAAAGATGGAGCTTTGCATGTTATAGGATCCCTAGCAGATATTTTACTGAAGGTAAGTTTGCAATTCTTGATATCAACTCTGATTTAAAATAAAACTCTTACTTTATAAAGTGTGACTAGCCCTTAGCCATATTTATAAAGTCTGTAGAGAAATTGCACTCTGATTGCAATCAGAATATGCAAGTCAGTTTATTTAAAAATATTAACATTCTTTCCTGGTTTTTATATCACGATTTTATGCACAGATTTTTCCTTCTCATGTTTTCCTAAAGCTCTGTTTGTTACACAACAGTCCCTTGGTTCCCTCCTGCTTTACTAGTAAAATGGAAGTGTTAAGAAAGCAAACATGCATTCCATCAGCAACATTGCCTATGATTCTTTATGAAATTCCTCGACAGCCTGCACTTCTTCTGGTTACGGGCTTCTTCTGGTTCCAGGAAAAGGTTTACTTAAAATGTAACAGAAATGTTCTGTCTAGCTTTCCCACTTTTTCACTCTTCAATATGTGGCTTGAAGTCTTATTTCATCTGCCAGTTGGGAGTTCTGAAAAAAAGCTGGAAATAACTAAAGAGCCTTCATCCATTTTTTTTATAGGAAGCATCTTCAGAATTTTGGGTATTTTTCTTGAATCTGGATGCAAATTTAATGCACGCTGTTGCTTTCTAATTGATATTGATTACAGTTTTCCTGGTGCTTTTTTAGATGGCGGAGTCCAAAGTATGCCTTTGTTCCATGTGAGAAGTAATCACCAAAACATTATCACTTTTAGCATTAGAATGGTGATCTTGTGCTGGATGCTTCTTTTAAAAAGTAATTTCTTGTATTTTATCTGAATTGTCTCTCTGTGCAGGATGTGTCTTCATATTACAAGCAACATCTTACCAACATTCACCATCTGTTTTTTTACCAGTCTATTTTCTGGTCTTAAGTCCTGAAATATCAGTAACTTTTGCAGATTTTTTGTAGATTATTTTGGATTGTATTTGGATAGTATTTGGATTGCCCTTCCTCATGCTGGAGTGTAACAGTGAGAGAAGATTACATTGTGTTGTGAGGAGACTTTCACATTGACATATTTATCCCTGTCCTGAGGGGGAAAAGGGGGATTTATTCCAGTATTTTGCTCCTATTTGAAATTTTCAGTCTTGAAATGTGAGGTTATATTGTACTTTATAAAAGAGCAATAACACCAAACACTGCAGAGCCCTTTAAAATTTTAATTTCTTGCGTTTGGAATTTGACACATTGAAACATTCCATCAGCTGTTCCCATATAAAATCTTGGATTTGTAAGTGCTTTCTGGCTCTTGAGCTGACTGAGAGTCTAAGGAGTTCATATGACACAATGCTCCTGCCTGAGCCACCTGGCTCCTCACAGCAGCTCCAGATAGATGCCTACAAACTTCTGGCCAGTGTGCACAAAGGAACAGCATTTTCCTTTCTCTGCTTTTTTTCTCTGCCTGGTCCTTCATCCAGCTCTGTGGAGGCAGGGGAATGAGAGTGGAAAAAATGCTGTGTGTGTTGGTGAAATAAAGGGAGATCACATGAGACACATGTTGTATTGAGTGTCCCATTTCACCCTCTTCTGTCTTAGCCACTGAGTCGTTCTTTTGGGTGGTAACAGTGTCCCTAACGTGTATCTTTTCTGTAATTCTGGGACTATAAAGGAAGTCTCAAATCTCCAGGCAGGTTCTAGCTTCTTGTGAGTATCTTGGGATTTGCTAAGGTTGGAATAATGAAGAATAACTCTCATCCAGTGTCTTTCTCCAGCTAAGGGAATTTCTGTCACAAAGGAATTAACTTCATCCTTCAATACACATGAAAAAAGATGGGATTTGTTGATGTAGTGTTCAAAATAGTAAGTTTTGATACTTAAAGTAACAGTAGGTCATTTGAAACTCAGATCTGTTCCATACTAAGCTCATATTTATCTTCAGATATGTATGTACTCCTTTGTAGGAAGAGTGGAATTACTACGTTATTGATCCTTGTTAGTTTTTAAGAAAAATCAGCTGGAATTAATTGCCTTAAATAACATGAAAATTCCAGTTTACATGTTGTAATCAATAATGCCAAGTTGAATATTATATGTACAGTTCTTTCACTTACCTGGTTTTGAGCTTGCTGTGCTTTTTGGGTTGGTTCTATTCAAGGTAAGGGGTCCAGTTCTCTTTGTGGGAGGATACCTTTATTATATAAATAAATAATTGTAGTTCCCATGGTTGATATTTGAAATGCATTATGGGCTAAAAAGAAGTATGTAAAATGAATGGTCTCTAAAATTAATTTTTCCTTACTCCAACAGAAGAGTGTCTTCAAGGATCAAATGGAGCTGATGTTACAGAATCACGTGTTTCCCTTGTTCATGTCTAACCTGGGATACCTCAGAGCTCGAGTAAGTTCACCTGTTACATCAACTCCAGCATTTGCCATGATTCCTTCCTTTGCAGTTTGATTTCATTCTGAATGTTATTGAAAGAAGTTAGGTACATGCATAGGAAAATTTAAAATAACATTCTTGTGCAGTATTTTTTCATAGTTTTGATTTTAAAAACGATTTTTCCGTTAAATGAATTGATGGAGGGTCTGTGTTAATGTTCACCTCTTCAACCAAACTTGAGAATCTGAGCAGCAATTGTGGCCATTTTTCATTAGTAGAAATGGCTGTGAAGAGTAGGCAGGATTTCCACAAGTAGGTAATGTCAAGTTGAGTGCTGCTTGGAGAAAATTCCCAAGTGCCAATATCATGGACAAACAGTTTTCGTTGTTTTTTTTCTGATTTTATTTCCCCCAGAAGGACCAAAGCTATGAATGCAAATTATGTGCACACTGAATTTATTGGAATTTGGGAAAGTATAATAAAGGACTGCTTGAGTGCAATATCTGTGTTACATTCAGTGAAAGAACACACCATAATTAAGTGGGGAAAAGAAAAGCAATGCATGCAAACAGGGAGAAAGCATTGGTTTTGACTCAGAAATGATTAAAATTACCATAGTCCCTAACTTGCTCCTCTTTTTGCCTTGCAGTCCTGTTGGGTACTCCATTCATTCAGTGCTTTGAAATTTCACAATGAGCTAAACTTGAGAAATGCAGTAGAGCTGGCAAAGAAGAGCCTGATTGATGATAAGGAGATGCCTGTCAAAGTAGAAGCAGCCATAGCCCTTCAGACCTTAATAAGCAACCAAGAACAAGGTATGTGACAGTGATTCATCAGCTGTATACCCTGATCTATTGATTTTTTGTCAGGGTGAGGAGGTTGGTGCAGATTTATCTAAACATTTCTGTCATTTAAAGACACAGATTGCAGAATATTTTATCATGTTTAGACAGATTCACTTGCTCATTACATCCCAGAATTCCAACTTCAAGTTTTTATGGCACAAAAAAAGTTAGAATCAGCATGTTTGTTTTAATGAAGTAAATATCACCTATCTTTGGCTTTTTTTAGTGATGTTAAGCACTGTGTATGTTTAAAAATGAACACTGCTTATATATGAGAGCAAGTGTTCCCTCAAAACTGGATTTTTGCTGTAGGTGGCATTTCAATATTACACAATTTATTTACTCTATCTACAAGTCATGGACTATAAAATTGCCTTGGGTATGTTTTTTGTCTTTCTTATTTCTTTAGTGAATTCAAATTAAAAATCTTGTTTTGTTCAAGAGTAGTCAGCTACCTGGCAGTTTGGAGATGCTGTATATTTGTGTTTGTGGATAGTTGATTTCACCTGGTTTCTGTTGACCTTTTAGCCAAGGAATATGTGAAGCCTTATGTAAGGCCGGTGATGCAGGAGCTCCTGCACATTGTCAGAGAGACAGAAAATGATGATCTCACCAATGTAATCCAGAAGATGATCTATGAGTACAGCCAGGAGGTCGCTACTATTGCTGTGGACATGACTCAACACCTGGTAAGAGCATTAGTAAAACACCAGTCCAGTCAGAAGCAAATGCTTAGTTTGGTAAACATTTAATGAGCTCTGCTTGAAGTGCACGATGGGTAAAGTAATATTTATAAGAGTCCACTTGTTGTATTTGCAGTATTTATGGGGTTTTCTGTATGAAGCATCTTTAGAACCTATAGATTTTTCAAAGATACTGATTTGTATCACTGGTTTTAGTGAACCACGCTCTATTTAGCATTTCAAATGACTTAATATAGACTTCTAAAAGAAGAGGAGATTTTAATTTGCTGTGTTCCCCTTTCAAAAGTAACAAGCCTCTTTCTTAGTGCTGACAGCTCTTACAGATAAGGCATTGCTGCTGCTGCTGCATTAACTGCCTTGATTTTGAATGACAAATTGGAAACATGGGTTTGCTCTTGAATGTCAAGGTGGTTGGTTTTGTTCACAGGCTGAAATATTTGGTAAAGTACTTCAGAGTGAGGAATATGAGGAAGTAGAGGACAAAACGGTTATGGCTATGGGCATCTTGCACACAATTGACACAATCCTGACAGTTGTGGAAGATCACAAGGAGGTGAGATGTTCCTTTGTATTTGCCTCCTTTCAATCGTGACAACAAGCACTTCTGTGTATGTTCCATCACTTGGCATGAGCATTCATTTACTGCAGCAGGATAATTGTTTAGCTTTCGACTGCAAGGGAATTTATGTCCCAAGGGTAGAATTGTTAGCCCTTACTTGGTAAACACTTCATTGGAAGGTGCTGGTTTTGGTTGGGGTAGAGTTAATTTTCTTCACAGTGGCCAGTTTTCTTACAGATTGTTAAAGTAGAATTTAAGAAGAAATATTTTGCAAAAGGCTATTTTTTTACAGTGATAACCCATATCTCTAGTTTACCCAGCAATTTCTTGAATAGAGTGCCTAGGAATTGGTCTCCCAATTGTGGCTTGCAATGTATGTCCGCATATCACATGTTCAGGGTAAAGAGGTTCTTTCTGCATCAGGGAGACCTTATTTCATAATATTGTGATTGTTAATGCAACATTTAAAAATTATAAAAGCCTTTTTGATTTTAAGAACTTCTCAAGCTGAATAAGTCAAATACATTTATTTGATTGTTGTATTTCTAATTTTTTAAATAAACTGCTTTATGATTTTATTTCAGATCACTCAACAGCTCGAGAGCATTTGTTTACAGATCATTGGTCTTGTTTTGCAGAAACATGTTATAGGTATGTTTAGACATATATAAAAACACGTAAAATAATTGCTATTTTCCAGAACAGAATTTCGTCTTTTTGTGTGTGTTTCTTTAAAGAAAAAAGTCATTACTTTACCATTGTAATTTGTTTCTCCTGATCTACTCTCGTACATTATTCAGATTGGCTATTGTGTTTTGGAGGTCAAAAGCTGAAGATGGTGTTCTGATTATAATTCTGGCTAATTGTGTTAAAGGACAATGTCTATAATTACATTAGCCTCTTATAGACATGGTCTGAAATTAAATTACTGCTTTACCAGTATGCTGCACTAAAATTACAGTTTTGTGATAAGGCCTTGCAGAAAAAAAAACAAAGGCTGAGGAAAAAAATATATTTTTTAGTAAATCGGTTAGAAGCATTGTCTTTAATGTGCTGCTGATGTATTTTTGGTGTGTTTTTATAGTGGGAAAACTATGCATATCATTGTAACTATAGCCAACATAAGAACTGTCTGAAGGAGTAGTTTATAATTTGCTTTATTTTCCTATATATCAGTTTGTTTCTAATTGCTGTCTTTTAGTTGTTCAGGACTCAGGACTCAGTTTCAGATTTCAAGGTATTTGCAAGTTAAATTTATTTTGTAAAGCACCCTGCTTCAAATTGTTTGCCTTTTGCAGAGTTTTATGAAGAAATTCTGTCCTTGGCCTTCAGCTTAACATGCCAGATGATTTCACCTCAGATGTGGCAGCTTTTAGGTGTTCTGTATGAGGTTTTCCAGCAGGATTGCTTTGAATACTTTGCAGGTAAAGTCACTTCTGTTCTAATGATGTTTTTACTGTTTGAGAATTCATCTGTAAAACCCACCCTGATAAAGGGTCGCTTCCATTTAGTGTCTTGGTTTAAAATGATCATGTATTTGAGTCATGCCCTGACCGTCTGTTTAGTGTGGGAGTGTAACAGGAGATATTTAAGTAGGAGAAGCATGTTCAAATCTGTTGATGTGATCAGTTGTTGTAGGGGTCCTGAACTCAAAGAAAGTTGAATATTCAAAGTTAATGTGAAACTAAAATTGATTAATTAAAATATGGTCCTATTCTAGTTCCAAGAATGCACCCTGCATAGTGCATTTTATGAAGAATTCTTCCAGAAAATACTTCTGCAGAGTTTGCATTTCCAACCATATTCAAGAAGCTTAAAGTAATGAATTCGCCTTTAGGACTACCTTTCTGGTTAGCACTTTTTGTAACTTTTTTCTCTTTTGCTCTCCCTGTTCTGCAGATATGATGCCCCTCTTGCATAATTATGTGACCATTGACACTGATACTTTATTGTCTAACCCAAAGAATTTAGAAATTATTTACTCTATGTGTAAAAAGGTAAGCCTTCTGATTTCCTACTGTTGTGCTTATCACTGATACATAACACTTAGAGGAGCTGAGTGATCTGGACATGCCATGTGGTGGCCAAGTATTTCAGAACTGAGTGAATTTTGGTCTTGACTCAGTTCTGAGCACACGCAACACCTTCACACTTTTAAAGTGACATGCTTTAAAAAAATTGCATGCAAAAATCTGTGTGGGAGAAAGTTGCTGTTCATCTTGACTCTGTTCTATGGAGAGCTATTTTGGTAGGTAGGGAATTAATGAAGCCTGATTTCCTTGGGTTGTGTATCTTGCAGTTGGACTCTGGTTGTCAGCTAAGGTGTGAACTCATTTGAAGTTCTTCCTACATCTATCTTATTTCTCTTTTATGCTGAGTCTCTCAAGTACAATAAAGTATGAGCTCATGCTGCAGTGCTCTCTGATTTGAGGCACTAGAGAGTGTTAGGCATCTAGCTACCTGCTTATTTTTAAGAAACAGTGTATTTGAATGTGAAAATTTTGCTCCTTCTGTCAGGTTTGATTGACAGTGACCATGGGGTTGAAATGTACCGAGCTGAAGCACTGTGTTTCATATGTATGTGCCTACATACAGAATGATTGATACATCTTGTTCCTAATCAGAAACTAGCCTAGATGTAGCACGTCACTTTGCCAGGCTGTTAATCTGCCAGTGACTATTAGAATTGAAGTGAAAAAATGGAAACACAATATGGAAAACATCAGTGATTCTTATAAGTGATGTTTCTTTCTAAAAAAGGGAAGTGAGGACATATAAAGAATATAACATTCTTTAAAACTACAGCAATTTCTTCTAGTTTTTAGAATTCACCTTTAGCCACTTATCTTTGTGTCCTGTAGATATAAATTATGTCTTAATTCCTCACAAAATTTAGCATGAATACATATGTATATTCTGTGTAGAGATTTTTGGATGTATGCAGGTACAGGAGCACTTGCTTTCAGTGTTGTCGGTGACTACTGATAAATTGAATTGTTACTCTATTTGTTAGGTACTGACAGGAGATGCAGGAGAAGATGCAGAGTGCCATGCAGCCAAACTCCTAGAAGTGATTGTCCTTCAGTGCAAAGGACGGGGCATTGACCAGGTGATACATATTGAACAGGTTTTCACTTTCATTGCTTTCTAACGATCCATGACTCCTGAGAGAAACAGCTGGAACTAGACAATTTGAGGGAAGTATAAGCTAGGGATAAAGACAGAAAGAAGTAAATGAACTCAGGAAAGTTTGTAAGGTTGGAGTTTTTTGGTTTTGAGAACAGAATATTAATGGGCATGACCACAAAATGCATTATAATGGACTGAATTATAAGGATATAGTATATTGTGCAAGATTGTCCTTTTTTGCTTTCTCTCAATAGAATTTCCCTTTTGATGCAAAACACATAGTTTAAAACTACTGTGGCTGAAAGGTTAACTGTACATATCCAGCTGCTGTTGTTTCTCCAAGCTATAGGAACTTTTTAATGTTTTAAATTACTTAGTGCATTTGGAAGTGCAGATTTTTTAACATGGCTGGATTGTGATTGCATGGAGAAACATAATCACAATTTTCCAGGGTTTCTTAGAACACCTTTTTAGAAAGTAGTCTTTTTCCTATTAAGGGCCAAATTCTGGACTCATGTAATGAGCCTGAATTACCTTGACGTATCATGTTTGATGTTGCCACAGTGCAATCCATGGATTTTAGTCATAAATTTTCTGTTCATTTCACTATAAATATAACTTTATATATATATAACTATACAAGTGTAAATCTGAAGTAATTGAATATAAAAATGTTCTCTGAACAATTTTATTTTTAAAGGAAATCTGGAAGAGTTTAAAGTGAATTCAATACATTTGCATTGAAATAAGTATGTGGTGGAAGGATTACTTGAGATGTACAACTCTGTGAATTAAAATGCACACTGAACTGAAACTCATAAACTAAAAATTATGTAATGCTTCCCAAATTTTTGTAAAGTATAAATTTGCCCATTGAAATATCTATGCGTTTAGAAGATGCTTATCTCATTGTTTAGAAATTTCTGCATTAGAATTTCTGCTTGCTTTTACATGAATAAACTAGTTTTAAACTTTTATAAAAAATTTAACATCACTTTACATTTTTTAGGAAAAACTTCTTATGTCATGGATTTAGGTTGTTCAGTTTCTAATGCCTGCTAGTTTTGAAATTGTTTGGTGTCATTCTTTAAAGATGAGAATGTCTTTGAGTTTTTTTCTAAAGCTTTTCTACATGCTAGAAGAAACTCCACCAAATGGCCCAAAATATTCTCCCCTGTGCTCAGAATAACATTGCAATTTTTAGCTCAGAGAAGAGCTGTTTTGGGGAAGATTTATAAGTGTGTGATCGGAGACTACAAAGTGAATAGAATGTGTTCCTTGCTTCTATACCTGAACTTCAGATAACTCAGGACATAATTCTGGTAAAAGAATTAGAAAATTTTGTATAATCTGGCAACATGTCTAATGATTATTTTCTTTTCTTTTTTTTTTTTCTTTTTTTCTCATTATATGCCCAGTGTATTCCCCTCTTTGTGGAGGCTGTTCTGGAGCGCTTGACTCGAGGAGTTAAAACAAGTGAACTTCGTACCATGTGTCTTCAAGTTGCCATAGCTGCACTCTACTACAATCCTGACCTACTTCTGCACACCTTGGAGAACATCAGATTTCCACACAATCCTGAGCCCATCACTGCACAGTTCATAAACCAATGGATGAATGACACAGACTGTTTTTTTGGGCAAGTATTGAGTTTTTGGGTTTTTTTTTTAAATACTTGGAATTGACCAGCTGGTTTTCAACAATATATTGACTTTTTATCTGAAACACTGTACTTCCTGCTTTGTATTTTGTAAGTTATTTTTAACTGCTCCATTTAATTTTTTTTTTAAATAGTCTTTCCAGTGAACCCCACCTCTGATTTTAAATGAATTTTCACAATCAACTTGCATATTTATCATTGTGCAGTTGACTGTTTAGCATACTGCTGAACTTAAACGTTGCTGTGACCTCCCTCGAATGTGTGTGTGCTGCACTGGTGTGCACTCAGGCAGGAGCTGAGCATTTGTAAAGTTAATGAAGGGGAACAAAGCCTGTCATCACCTAGCAAAGCATGCACTTGATGCTGAACAGAGGTGAAGGCCAGTGCTTGTTTCTCAGCTGAAATGTGGTGTCTTAACAGTGAGATTCAAATCAACTTAAGGGCAAATCAGACAGATGTAGTTAACAGCTACCTCTCACCTTCCTGCTCGAGTTTTGTTTTGTTACTGGAGGCTGACATCTGCCTGCAGGCTTAGGCAGTGTCTTCCTTAAGTTGTTTCTTCCACACCTTGTGGTAATATTATTGTTAATTACTAAACTATTTTTATATCTACCAACTTTAGAAAAGGGCAAGACATTTTAGGATTTCCACATACCAATTTTCTTTTATGGCTGAGGCGAAGTTCTTGAGCTTCATCTCTTTGTGCTTTCATTTTTTGCTACTACATATCACATGCTGAGTGCATACAGAGATGGTAGGAAGAAGATATTCCCTACAGATGGTAAACTGAAAGAGATTTATAGCCTGAAAGAGTTCATCCTGGAGCATTCAGTGAGAAACTAGTCAGATTCAGAGAGGAAAAATGTTGAGGGTCTGATTAGGCTTCAATCTCAAATAGTACTGTGAGCTACAGCTTAATTTTCAGTTTTCCTGTGTTGCCCTTCACAAAACATCAGCTACTGAAACTACTGTTCAAATGAACTTGTATTTGGAGCTGAGACAAAGGTTAACAAAGCCTGTGAAAATGAAAAGTTAAACATGCAGTTGTCATGCCTGTCATTCTGTCCAGACTGCACTTGAATGGCAGCAGAGGATTAAAAACTCTGTTTGATCTGCTGCTACCAGCAGAGAAATAATCATCTGCAGTATTGCATAAATCTAAAAGTCATTCTTCCTTCTGTGCTGTCTCCTCCCTTTGTGGCTTCCAAGTGTAGGGTAGGGCTTTTGCTTCAGCACTGCTGGTGAGACACTGTGATGTGCTGTAAGGGACTTCCTCTCTTTCCCTCAGGAGAGCACTGCTTCTAGCAGACCATTTGTTTTCCTTAGGAGTATTAACAGATCCCCAGATTCAGAGGCCTAACTGAACGGGAAAAGACAGCAGTGCAAAAAAAATTTGGTGTTCTTGAAACCCTTTCTTGTGTCCCGCCCTAACAAGTTCATGTCTTCATCAGAGGGCAGCGGGAACCCTTGTTTGTACAGTCCTTTTTGTCATCAGCTGCCGTTTGCTGCTTTGGTTTACACTTAGCTTACTTTCCTTTAAGAGGCACTTTTAGGCACAGATTCAAATAATTTGATAAACTCACAGAGCCTAGAGAAACTGGACAGGATCAAAGAAGATCCACCTCCAAATGTGAAGAACCAGATGAATCCTGCTGTCATTTCTTTGTCAACCATGCAGGAAATTTGGAACGTGGTGGTGACAGTGGCTGTTCAAGATCCTTTGTCCACATAAATCTCACACTCTTGTGCGGACACTCCATCCTTGGAAGTGTTCAAAGTCAGGCTGGATGGGGTTTTGAGCAACCTGGTGTAGTGAAAGGTGTCCCTTCCCATGGCAGAGGGGTTGGAACTAAATGACCTTTAGGGTCCCTTCCACACACAGAATTACTAGGTTGGAAGAGACCTTAAAGTTCATCAAGTCCAATCCAGCCCTAACACCTCAACTAAACCATGGCACTGAGTGCCACATCCAATCTTTTTAAACACATCCAAGGATGGTGACTCCACCAACTCCCCAGGCAGACAATTCCAGTACTTTATCACTCTTTCCGTAAAAAACTTTTTCCAACTTTTTCCCTTGGTGCAGCTTAAGACTGTGTCCTCTCATTCCATCAGTTGCTGCCTGGAGAGGGAGACTGACCCCCATCTGACTATAGCCACCTTTCAGGGAGTTGTAGAGAGTGATAAGATCACTTCTGGGTCTCCTTTTCTCCAGGCTAAACAACCCCAGCTCCCTCAGCCGTTCCTCACAGGGTTTGTGTTCCAAGCCCCTCACCAGCCTCACTGCCTCCTCTGGACGTGCTCAAGTGTCTCAATGTCCTTCCTAAACTGAGGGGCCAGAACTGGGCACAGCACTCAAGGTGTGGCCTCACCAGTGCTGAGGACAGGGGAAGAATGACCTCCCTTCTCCTGCTGGCCACACCATTCCTGATCCAGGCCAGGTGCCATTGGCCTTCTTGGCCACCAGGGCACACTGCTGGTTCCTGTTCAGCTGCTGTCACCAGAACCCCCAGGTCCCTTTCTGCCTGGGCACTGTCCCTCCACACTGTCCCCAGCCTGTAACGTTGCAGGGGGTTGTTGTGCTCAAAATGCAGGACTTGGCACTTGGACTTATTAAATGTCATCTTACTGGATTCCAACCCAAACCATTTTATGATTCTATGTCTTTCTTCTGTTCCTGTGAAGTCTTAGTCCCCATAGATCCTGCTCTGCCAGCAGTAGGGTTGTCCATGGTGCACATGCTCAGGCTGGAGCCAGTGGTGTTTGCCAAAAGAATGCAGTATTTCTGGAGCAGCATGTGTAAACACATGAGATGGAATCCATGGAAAAATGGAGGGGGAAAGCAGTTATGGTAAGATAAGTAGCTGTTCTTCCATGATACTAAGACCATGGAAACTACTGAAATAGTATTACAAAGTTGGCATATTAAAATTAGCCAGAGAAGGAGAACTCAGAACTCCTTGTAAGACTGCATAAATTCAGTATGTCATGGTGGATATCAAGTATCTGTGGTTGTATGTTCATAGTGCCTATATGCCACTGGATATTGTATTTATTTCTAAATGTTTTCAACAGTAGCCACACTGGAAAGCCTTTTGCAGAAACATTTGCTCCTTACCTCTTTCTACCTTTTTCCTGACAGCTGAGGTTTGGATGAAACTTCTGCATGACTTATGCTTATTCTCATGCTAAAAATTCTTCTATGATAAAATTAGGGTGAAAGAAAAATCTCACTTGCTTCAAAAAGCCCCTCATTAAGTCATTTTAGGTTTTTGAAGCTGAATAAGGTTATATATTTGATAGGAGTTTGAACAGTTAAAAATCCTAGGTTTCTCAGAGTCATACATCCCAGTCTTATGTTGGTTCCAACTTTGCAACTAGAAGGAAATGGCTAATTACTTGCAGTTTGTCCAGGAACTGGATTGATGTAATAGAAAGAAACTTGATTCTCACAAAAAGGAGTACAGCTAACTAGTAAAAGGAAAGGCTTTAGTGATTTTTCTCTGAAATGCTTTCAGCTTGGTTTAAAATACAAAAGATTTTAAAATCCTTTGTTCTGTATTAGAAGAAAGTGTGTTAGCAAGAAGAGGTCCTACAGAATATGAGGACCACACACAGCTTGTTAAAAATAGACTTGGCTTGGAATCGTGCATTGGAGTGCTGTGTGTTGTGTGTTTAACACTCCAGGCTTGATAAACCGTTGAGGAATAAGCAGAGTCCCTGATTGTTAGGGAGGGCTATTGTGTGCTTCTGAGCAAATAAGTACAGATCTCAAAGCACAAATTACTAAAGAGAATCATATCCAAGCTCCCTTGAGCAGATGGAAGGGTGCTGAAATAATGAGCCTTTTGATAGCAATGGAATGGTCCTGAAGCCATTCTTTTCTATTATGAAAATATATAAAACTCTGTTTTGCTTGTTCAGTCCTATGGGTCCTTAATACAGCTGGGGCATAGTAGAATACTGAACTTCAGGCAAGGCAGATGCTTTTCCTGCTGTTTGTCTCTGCTGGCAGGTGAAAGAAAAGTCTCCTTCTGGCTCGGGTTCACTAAAGATGGCTCGATGCCTGAATTTTTGCTGTCCTGCAGGGCCTTCTAATGACATGCATATTCTGAAGACGTGTTCATTTTTTCAACTTCTCTGTTTAGCAGCTTTAAAGTGGATCATGACAAATATCCTGTGGGTTTTGGTCATTTGGGCTGTTTCCCAATGATGACTCCTTTTCAAACAGCAGGGCTTCATTTTTGTATTTCCATTTGCTGTCCCAAAACGATAATTTAATATGAAGCTAAGCCATTAATTACTAAGATTTTTTTCATTTTACTGTTGCATTTTGTAATTGGCATTGTGCAATGTACATTTTCAAATGTATGATGAAAAATAGTGCTAAGAATTGTTAGTTTACTCTGGTGCATGTGGGTGAAATTGCTTCCTTGTACATTTGGGTCCTGAAGAAATTTCATGGCTTCCCAGTGTCAAGATGCAGGATAGAAATCTTGTGCATAGATTACAGTGCTTTGGTCACACTTGGATCACAGTGCTGACACAAAGAGGAAGTAGAGAAATTTTTTCCATTTCTATTTGAACTAAGCTATCCTTCATTTATAGGTAGCATTATCTTTAGCTTGGCTTTTGGTCTGCAAAGTGTTGGCATGAGAGCAAACAGCTGGTTTTCAACATGCAGGAGTAAGCAATTTCAGCTGAGAGGAGTAAGGGATTTATGGGTTTTTTTTCCTGAAAGCAGACCCTGTTCCTCTATCTCCCTGGCTGGTTTGTATAACATCTTTTGTATTCCATTCCATCTGAAAAGAAAGGATTATGGTTACAGGAACGCTCTGTTCCTGCTTGCGCTTTGGTGCGTTTTTCAACACGTGTAACCAAGCAGCCAAACCCAATGTGACAAAGTGTGTCATTTGATATGCTGGTTGACTTTGTTGTTCTTGGAAGGTCTGCTGGGACCATAATGTTCTGCATGGTCATATATAATTTATTTTTGTTGTCAACTACTCTTGAGAATGAATCACTTCAGTAAATTCTAACAGGACTAACAAAGTGGGAGGTGTCATGAAATCCCTCCAGATCTCTAACCTTGTTTAAGCACAAGAAAAGTTTAAAAAGCTGCAATACAGGATCACTTGGATATAATAGTTCAGAACCATGTCATATATGAACTTTGGTAATGAAATGCTAAGCAGTTAAAAGATATATTTCTGTAGGAATTTTTGAAGTGGTGGATTGAGCTGGTTGTCCCCCTGTTAGCTTTGTTGCAGCCTTATTTCTTCTCACTCTCTTCTTCTCTCTCTTGTATTCTCTTCATTCCAAAGTAAAACTGGTTCAGTAATGGAAGTATCTCATGAGTTTAGAGGGTGGCCATTTTCTGCCAGCTCTGGAGGTTTGCTTGGATTCTCTAGGTTTTGCTGGCACTACTTGTCCTGCAGAAGGCTTGCACAGAAGCTGTCAGCATCAAATTGAATAGTTCAAACAAAAAAAGCTCCTCTCAATCCCAGAATAACAGAATACTGTAATGTTAGCTAAAGTTGAATATTCTGATGTTTCCAGTAAAGGAGAACCAAAGAGTGTCTGCAGAGGCATTTAGAGATGTTTTCCATCTTGTTTGCAGAAACTTCTGTTTCTGGAAGTGAAAATCAAGTCTTATGTTTAAGAGCATAGGTCCTTACCTAGTTTCCTGACTGGTTACAGAAAATTCTTTCTGCTACTAATTCAATTAATTTCTTTCCCTTCAATTGTCTGCAGTTTGTTTTATTGGAGGTCTACTCATTTGCAAGTTCCCAGTTTGAGTATACTGCCAGTTATTCTTGATAAGATGGAATTGTTTCCCTGCTTTCACTAGAGTTAGCAATGTGTCTCAAGTTAGCATTAGAAATTGTATATTGAAATATTGTAAGACAGCCATTCTGATGGACTTCTCATAATTTAACTTCAGCTGTCCCTGAGGCATTCTATAAATGCACCCTGCGATTCAATGCATTTCTGCTTATCATTGCTCTTAACTAATAGTTTTCACCAATTTCCATCCCTGAAACAGTACTGCTATCAAAGCCAAGGCAAATTAATTTTCCATCCTATTTAATACTGATAATCTGTATCAAATGCTTTATTAAAGACAAGATAGTCTACATAATTATTAAACAGTATTTATTTAGCATTACAAATTTTGCATTTGGTAATCAGAAAAAGTTGCTCCAGGAATTTCATTGCTTGAAAGATGTTTAATTGTTATTGGACAAGTACTTTCCAGTGGGAAACTTGAGTTCAGAACAGAGAAAATAGTTTGTGTACGATCTTTGAACATAGACTTTGAACATAGCCTGTGAGACATTGTCTTCTGCCATGTCAAACGCCACGATTTTAATGTTCGTTATATATGCATTGAAAATCTATTTTTTGTCTAACAATTGCTTCTTGTTTCAGACTCCATGACAGAAAGATGTGTATAATAGGACTGAGCATCCTAATGGAATTGCAGAACCGACCACCAGCAGTGGATGCTGTGGCTGCCCAGATTGTTCCTTCAATCCTCCTCCTCTTCTTGGGCTTAAAACAAGTTTGCGCCTCACGAGAGCTCACAGAACATGAGGATCATGCTAAAGATGAAAAACACTTTGCAGAAGATAATGGTAAAATCTCCCCTTTTCACATTGTGGATTTTGTCTGGATTTAATTTAAAGGGGGTAAGAAATTGCAGTTTGTTTTTAAGACTCATTAGTCTGCTGAAAATAGCTCAGCTTACTGGGTGCTTGAAATACAATCTTAAGAGTTGATTTTTCCTCCCAAAGTGTTATTAAAATGTTTCAAGGTGTAACAGTTAACATTTTGTGAAAGGGTAGTATTGGTTCAAGAGTAACTTGCAGGTCTACTCTTCTGGCTTGTGAACATGCTCTGTCTCCTCACATAGTCAGCAGGAGTTTGCCAGGACTCCACTAGGTATATTCTTAATTCCTGGAAAGCAGCTGTTCCATTACCCAGCTGTTTGAAAGATGTTTTTGACTGAATTTTGAAGGAGATCCTGGGAGGTTGTCTTTGTCCAAATGGCAAGTTGTTTGCAGAGGGGATTTGACAGACTGAAGTTCCTTGAGCACACAGGCCTCTAACCTCTGTGTCTGCCAGAAGAGAAAAAACATCAAAGAATGCCTTACGGAGGGAATTATGCACAGCATTGCAGGCAAATGTGTTTGACAAGGAGTAGACATTTTGAGGTCTGAAAATTAGTTTTGAGGTCTGAAGTCTGAGGATGTAAGCAGATTTTGTAGTCCACTCACATTTCACCCATGATTGTTCTGTAATGGAATCGCAGAATTCTTCTCAATACATAGGAGCACAGTATGGAAACAGCACAGGAACATTCAAATCTCTGTCCTGTGATTCAGTCCCTACTTGCTGCATCTATAGTAATTTTTATTCTTTCTAAACTGTTAACACAGGAAGGGCTGCAGGTTTGGAAATGAAGAGAAGTTTTTTTGCAGTCTTGATTCTAAGACAGAAATACTTTTCCTTAAGTAAGAAAGAGCAGTATTTAGAATTGCAGGTTGTACTTGGATTTAATTCAGGGGGTCATAATTTCATAAGCAGAATGGAAGGTAACACCAACAATGTGTTGGTTTAAGTTGTTCAAATACGGCAACACTCAAGAGAAGCAGACGGTCTACAGATGGATTTCTCACGGTTTTATGTATTTTTGTGAATTCTGTGCAAATCTCTGTAATTTAAAAAGCAGAGTGATGGACTATTTCATGGAAGACATTTCCTCAAAAGTTTTGGACCCTGTAATTGCACAATGACTGCATAAATGAAAGAAGAAAAAAGATGGCAGTTTCATGTTCCTCAGGTCTGTATAGAAACAAGTTTAATTGGTCGTGAATGTAGGAAATATTTTAACAGTTTCATTTTTCTAAAACTTTGAAGATTTTGGTGAAAGGGTGTCAACAAATGGTCCCCTTTCCAGCCAAAACCTTGATTATTTTTTAAATTCATGTGTCATTGTTTCCTTATAGTTTTAAACTTTATTTTACAAAACGTGTCAATGCTTTTGCAGAAGAGATACCGAGTGATGAAGATGAGACAAATCAAGTGAGCCAGGCAATGCAGGAGAACCATGGTGGAGGAGGAGGTGGCAGTGCTGGAGGTGGAGACGAAGAGGATGAAGATGATGATGATGATGATGACTGGGATGAAGATGCATTGGAAGAGACTGCTCTTGAAGGGTTCAGCACACCTCTTGACCTTGAGAATGGTGTTGATGAATACCAGTTTTTTACACAAGCACTTCTAAGTATGTGTTTGCTGATTGGCAGAATGACATAATGTGATGAAATAATTTGGAGGTGTTTATGGTCATCACTGGGAAAAACCCTTTTCTTTGTTACAAGTAATAGTTTAGATTACTGAAACTGTAAAATGGGATCTCCCTTTCTAATGTTAGTCCTACGATATTTTGGCTAACTACTGCTGCAAAAAACCCCAAATGATAGCAAATACAGCCAGAGATTAATTCTCTTCACGTTCTTCCCCAGAATTTTCAATCACAGCCTAAATAAGTAGGGCGTGGTCACTAGAGGGACTCCTATGTAGAGAAATATTTGTCACCTTCTAGATGTTAGTGGAGAAATTGTTTTCTCCCTTTGCTGTTTCACTAATCCTGTTGCTTTTAGTTTTCATGAGTTTTAAATTAGAAGATTGAATTCACATTGTCCATGAATAATGACCACATGGTTAACTTTCTGTTTCAGAAAGCAAAGGATGTAATTAAGTTCCCCAAAATGGATTGCCTCTGTTAGAGTGGGAATTCTGTGCAAAGAAAACCAACAGGAATACTGATCTTGTTTTGCAGAGCAGATTCTGTTTTAAAACCAACCAGAATTTCCATGTGTTTCATTTTGTTGTTCTGAAATGAACTTGTTTGTCAGCTGACGATCACTTTTCCTCTGTTGCTGCCCTGACAGCGGTGCAGAGCCGGGATGCAGCCTGGTACCATTCCCTGACTGCACCCTTGAGTGAGGATCAGAAGAAACAGCTGCAGGAGATTTACACATTAGCAGAGCACCGGAGAACTGCTGCAGGTGAGTCACTTCCCTGGGCCCCTTTCAGCTGTTGCAGAGATGTTGGAACTGCTTCTAATCTGTAACAACAACCTCTGTGCTAATTAACGTTTTCTAGGAAGCCTGAGCAGGATATCGTGATTACATTATTCCTTGCCTGGAAGTGTGTTATTCAGAGTAAGTTTACTGTTGTTTCTAATTAATTGCCTTCTCATTGACTTGTGCTGCTGTTTGAACAGGTTATGAACTAGTTTTACACAATCTGACATTTGAAATGAAGAACAAATTAAGGCGATATCTATTGTAGCCAGGCATTTAATGAAGATTACTATAAATTATTATGTGTTTAACAGTTTTCTAACTTTTTAACTACTTATATTGCCTTTGCAGTTAGTGTAAAGTTTTAGGTGTGTAGAAAGCTTGCATCATGGAAAATAAATTCAGATTTAAACAGAAAGAATGTAGAATAGAGTAGCGTAGACTGATTTGGTAGAGGATTGATCTCTCAACTCTGTTGTAGAGGTGTGCACATTTATGCCTTTAGAGAAACCCTGAGTGTAATTTATTCCTGTCATTGCATTTGGGGAATGAAATTTTTAGTCAGCTGAGAGTTTTTTCCATAACTTTGCATTCTTAGCTGAGCTGTATTGTCTCTGACAAAGGTGTTCTCTATAGTTTACTTTTCATATCCTTTTTCTTTGAATTCTAGAGACTAAGACAATAGAACAACAAAGTGTCTACACATTTGACAACAAAGGACTGATCACAGCATTTAATTTTGCTGGAAATACTCCCGGTGGCAACTGAAGGATTGGCTACAAAGGTCAATGGGAAGGGTCTCATCATTACATTTTCTTGAAATCATCGTGACTTCTGAGTGATAGGGGAGGGTAATTTAATGCTGCTGAAGGTTTCCTGGAAAATAGCGGTGTGCTTCCCCCACCAGAATGCTCTTTCTAACCAGCTACTGTAATGTACAAATTCTTGTGGTGTTTTTATAATTTGATGGACTGAAAGGAAAAGTTCGTCCTCAAGGAACCTGGATGACCGGGAGGGGCCAGGCTGCATCTAATTGAGTTGCACTTCTCAGGTTTTTGCTGTGCAGAATTGATAGATTCATATGGATAACAGTGCCTTCTGTTGTACATGGATTGCCTGAACAAATGGATTTTGGAGTGCATTATAATTTTTTAAGTGTAAGGACATTTCTCAATACACTGTAAGCCTTGGTTCCATGTTTTCCAATCACCTGCTTTTTACTGCTCAGTTTTATTGTTTGTTGGTTGCATACAAATTGCTGGATTCAGAATATTAGCACACCTTCCCTGTTTGGTGCAGACCAAATGTGTAGAGGGAGGTGTTTGTTGGAATTGCAAAGCATACACTGCTTATATCAAAGGGTCTTAACAAAATTGCAGGTTTTCCCTCGAGGCAGTAGTCTTAAGTTATTTCTCTTAGTCGTGATTTCAACTTGCTGGAGTTACAATGCCTTGCCTGGCAGGTGGCTACCCTAAATCTACATCAATATTAGCTCCTGCCTGGACAAGTGGTGTGGCCCTCTCATGTAGATGTTCTACATGACAACTTATTTCTGCTGTTATTGATGAATATTGGATGATACGTGGGATAATCTCTTCTGGTTTTATTCATTCATTACCATTCCAGTGGTAGTACTGAATAATGTGGTACAAAATATTTGCAATATTTTATTTATTTTGATAGAAGAAGAACAGCTTCAAACTTACTTCTTACTGTTACACTCTGATTGTAGTTCTGGTCTGCATTGCAGTTGATTATTCTTGTTCCATGCTGAAATTTCTTTATCTGACATATTTTTTCCTGAATTTTGAAGACTACTTTCACCAGAGGAGGTTTAGACTAGATATTAGGAAAAATTTCCTCATGGGAAGGGTGTTCACACATTTGGACAGGTTGCCCAGGGAAGTGGGAAGAATCAACATCCCTGAAAGTGTTCAAACAACACCTAGATGTGGCACTTAGGGTTTAGCAGTGAACACGGGGTTAACAGTTGTACTTGATAATCTTAGAGGTCTTTTCCAACCTAAAGGGCTCTATAGAACGAGATGTTTGTGGAAAAGCTCATTTAGAAAGGAAGTGATAGCAGTACTGATTTGAGTAGGCAACCCTCCTTTAGGTCTCCTGGGATCGCAGTGGTGTAGCAAAAAGCAGTAGGGGTGCTTTAGAATGTGAACTTTGCATTGGAGATAAAATGTTTAGACCAGATTTTGTCTCTATGTGTTAATTTCTTTATGATCTAAAAATATTCACCAATCAATTTTTATCACATACTAATAATTGATTTCTTTACAGTAGTTGCCCAAATTAAAAGTCAAAGGCTTTCCCATAACCCATCAAATTTTCCCCAACTACAGTAAATTACAGACTGCTGGCCCTGTGCAGTGCTGAAGCTTTCATTTCTGTCATTCTGATTGAGTCTGATAAATCTGAAGCACTCTCTGCCTTAGCTTCTGGAAAAGGCCAGAGGATCTCTGTCTGTTCCTCCTGGAATTTTCCTAGCCTGGCAGCTGTGGGGCAGAATGTTCCCTACGCTTTCCTGTTTCCTACACCTTTGTGTCAGATTCTAAGGCTGTTACTCTGCTGCTGCTTCCTCTTTCTTTTATTTGCCTTCCTCTCCCCAGCAGCTACAGAGTAAAGTTGGCCTGGTTCATGTAGGATTTTCACTAATTCTGCTCAGTTAATAGCAACAGTCAAAATGTCTCATTTTTAGGCTTGTTGTACATGCAGAAAATTGTGAGAATTCCAGGGTCTGTATTTCCAAAAGGGAAGTCTGTTGAGCTGCATTGGACAGGCTCTTTAAGTTCAAGCAGCAGAGGGCCAAAAATATCCTTTATTTTGAATGTCAGGTTATAAAAATTACAGGTCACTTGCTAATTTAGGCCTGGGGGTGTATTGACTGAGACAATAAGTAGGAAAGCAATACATCCGGTTTGTTGGGGAGTTTGTCAGAAACCACAGAAGTTCTGAAATGATTCTCAAATTTAAGAAATTATTTTTGGAAGTTAAGGGCATTGACAACTTCTCTCTTACCTGTCAGTTGAAGTTAGGTATTAGGCAGGTAATCTCTGTTTAAGCCCTTTATTATTTTATTAAAAGAAACAAGATTGTCAAGTTGGGTTTCTTTCAAAGCCCATTTTCCTTCACTATACTGGCTTGCAGATGAATTTATTTTTCTTCTGCTAATGTGGTTGTTTGCACAGTCACAGGCTAATATTTAGGAGTTGATGTGTTTAAGGTAAAATCTGCTTTTGTATAGCATCATCTTGGTGTCACTCAGCTGAACTATGGCTGCTCCCTAGTTCTGCTTCTTGTATACTTTTCAAATCAACTGCCAAGAAAATTTCATCCAGATGTTTCATACAAGAGTTTAATCAGCAGTGTGGAGTCGGGAATCTTTGTTGTCTATTTTGCAGCGGGGTCAGAGATGTCTAAGGGAATGGCATGTAAAAAGGTTAAATGCCTTTTCCTTCCCAGAAGATTCATGAGCAAATGTTTCTACTGGCAAAAGCAAATGTTAATTATTTTATTCTTTTTTTTTTTTTTTTTTTTTTAAGGTTTTTCATCCAAAAAGATTTATTGGGCTCTGGCCTCTACTTTAACATATGGTTCTCTTTTAACATGATAAATACCCATTTGTATATGATTATAAATAGGTAATGGATTTTAGGTGTTTCTTTCTGAGCTGTGTCCAGCTTTGTACTACATTAAAGGGAGAGTAACACAAATGTGCATTTACTGTCTCACTTTGAAGTTGAGGTAATCGTGGAATATCAGATACCAGCACTGCCAACCACGCGTGATGTATTTGCCATTGGAAAGACAGAGAATTATGAATGTATTGCAAATTAAAACAAAGGCTGATAACTGGTGAGTTATGTTGCCCCATGCCCATATTCCCAAAGTGTAAGATGATTCATATGGGCACCACAGTGGCTTTACATAGGAAATTAGTGTTATGGGGGTTATAATCATAGCAAATGGGAACTTACATAAGCTGCTTTTCCAGATAAAATTAACTGTTCCTGGCTGTTGAACTGCATATGCTGTTTTGTCACTTCTGAAAGGAAAATAAGAACCACCACACATTTTGGCTGCCTCTTTTTGCTGTCTCTTTTTCAGCATTGAAGTACATTGCTTGCTCTCATTACAAAGCAGAATCTTTAATCACAACAGTCACTTCCAGGAAGAGTGCAGATTATCAAGTTGATGCAAAGGTTAAAAAACCCCAAACCTCAACAATCCCCCAAAACCCACATGTGCACAATCTGACTGAAATGAATGTGCTTTGGGAGTGTTAAGTCAAAATATTTAAAGAATGTCACACAAAATGATATTGTGAGATTCTTTGCTTTAGGGAAAAAGGCTGCCTGTGAGGTGTCAGGGAGCCATGAAATGCTCTGCTTTAGGACATGCCTTTTGCCTGTGAAGTCCTGGCAGTTTGTGACTCTGGATTCCATCAAACATTGTAGAGGAGAGATGGTAGGACACGAGAGGATTTTTTTTCCTACTACAGAGCCAGTGTCTGTCTTGAGATTATCTTGAGCCAAATGTAGACAACATGAATGATTAACTGTCCTGTTTCCAGAGTACTTTTCTGTCTTTTTCTTCCCTCCTTTTCTTCTTTTGTCAGCCACAATATTATTGTATATTTCAGGGAGTTTTCAAAATACCTGAAAAGGTAAACCTTAAACAATTTTTATAAAATCTTTTTCTTGAAGCAATGCAATTTATCAGTTGCATTTCTCCCTGTAGAACAGTCTCTCATTTGACATACACAGATGATACAGAACTTCAAAAGCCCCTCACTTGTGCCTGTGGTTTGATGAGCCTGTCTGTGATTTACTCCTTAATATGGCACTTTGAAATCCCCACACCTTGTACTGAAATTTTCTCAAAGGATGGGCAAAAATGCACTTTGTAATGGAGTACCCAGTCCTCATTCTGAGATATGCCCCAGTCAATCTTTGGTTAATATTTGGCAATCTGGTGGTCAGTTCCTCAAGGATCTCTGCCTCTGACTGAGGATGTTGTTCAAGTCCAAGAGGCTGTCTCTGCAGGTAAGCAGAGAATCGATTTTTCCTTTCTGCAGAAAAGCATACAACAGGCATGGCTATGAACTTCTTCGTCTTAGGAGTGAAAATAGCATTCTTTTCTCTAGAATACCAGGTTTTAACCCAGTGGGTGGGATACAGTAGAGATGCATGTTCCCATTGTGTTTATGGAAGCCAGACACTATTCCAGGTACCAGAAAGTCTCAGCATAAAACCATATCATAAAGAGGATGTGTGAACAGGCCAAGGTGCTTGCTTTGGACACCTCTTCCACTGCTACTACTTCTGTAAAACCAATCAGAGAAAACCAAAGTAAAATGAAAGGAAATTAAAGCAGTGCTTGGGTACTAGACAGGCAGAAACTTTCCTGGCCTGTGGGTCTATTTCCAATACTGCAGATACATACAGATACTCTTGAAATACAATATGCATTATCTGTATGGATGTCAGTAACCCTGACTGGCAGCCATTAATGAAAGGTGAAGACTTAATGTGATTTTTCTCTGGCAGAAATCTGATGCATCCCTTTAAAAAGTCTGGAAACTGCTTGTCCTGAGTGATATGCAATCAGCAATATGAGACACTCAGTGAGATTACAGTCTTTCTTAAAGATCTTCAGCATGCCTCCTAAAGGGCTACTGAAAGTGCTCTTTGTCTTGGGAGCTGGCAGATGAACTACTCTTGGACTAGAAGAGTTTTGGGGAACACCAGACAGAATCTGCAGGCATATGTGGTTGTGATGAATTGGAAAAGGATCCATCTAAATAGCAGGGATACTTTTGACAGGATCTGAGATCTGCAGCATTCCCAGTGCTGCCTACGTCTTCTAGAAAAGCATCCAAGAACTTTTTCCCATGTCTGCCTTTGGGAAGAGAATGTGCTTGGGCAGCCCCAAATTTGGTGCAGTGCTTTGAACTTGAGATCAGAAAATGATTTTGATTACAAGTTGTTCATAACAGAAAAACAAGGTGGAAGTGGTATATTAATGGTAGAATTCTCTTTATAGGCTGTTATAGAGGTTCACAGTTTAAGTGTTTGGCTCTGTTCATGGTGGAGTAGGAATTGTACTTTAAGATGCATGGATTTCTCCAACATGAATACAACAGTGTCAGCTGCAGGATTCACCTCAGAGTGTCAGTCAGGGGCTGCCTGCAGGACCATAATGATTATGTTACATGAAGTGAAATACAAAAACTAAAATTATCTGATAGATAAAGCTGTTGAGCGAGCAACAAAAAATTTCTTGAAATGAGATTTTAATATTATTCTCAGGTATGTTTTAATTTTCATGTTTTGTGCCCTTATACAAAATGCAAAATTTCTGCATAACATAGAGGCCTGTTCATTTCTCACAGAACTGTTTACCATTGAAAGTGTTTATCCAAGGACTGTTCCTCATTTTTAGGTATTTTCAACATGTTTGATGGTGAAGTTGCACATATCCATCTTTCACCACTTTTCATGCACAGAGATCTTGGAAATGAACTTAACAAAAGGAAGAACAGTGCTTTGAAAAAAGAAGATCATGCATAAGCACGTTATTTTTAGAAAACAGAAGAACTATAGTTTCTGAAGAAAATATGAAACCATAAATATTTATACAAAAGTGCATGAGGTAAAGAAATTAATGTAAGACAATATAAGCAAGACACGTTCTTTGATCACAGCTGTAATGTTTATTTTTCATTGCCAAACAATGTGTGACACTTGATTTTGATTGCATGTGCTGTTGGAATAACACCTAACATAAATCACATGAAATGTTTTGGGGGCTCAAAAAGAGACCAAAGAGTCCATGCACATATCTTTTGATACTAAAGCAAAGAGATGAGCCCAGGACTTCTGTGACTGGAGGGAGCCTTCTATGTGCTACATTAGTGGATTGAATTGCAGGATTACCACCTTTGTAGAAAGCCTGAAATATTAAACTGTGGGTTGGCTTTGAGAGCAAGAACTGACAAATGCAAAGCATGCATTGGTGACAAGAAGAACCTCTTCCTAGCTTAAAGAATTCTGTACAGTGTTCTCTTAAGCTGTGCTGAATTTGCTTTAAAAACAGTAATAAATCTTACTGCTTAGGTTGAATGTTACATCTGTTGTGCATTTATATGGGAAGAATAATATTTCTTTAAAAAATGTAACATGCCACCTACCAAGGAGCCAAATCTCATTTTATAGCTGCTTTTCATACAGCCATAAAACTTCTATGCAAGAACACCCGAGAATTAATTTTAAACAAATGTGTGTGTTATGCAGAGTTAATATGTGCATTTGTGTAGCAGTGTGTTTGTTAATCTCTGACTTGTGAAGGCAACTGTTCACTTACACACATTGGCTGTGAAAGAACATAACTGGTGTTTGACACAGAACACCTGTACACAATTCTCCAAATATCAAACTAGTGAAGATAGTCATCTGCACCAGAGCTTCAGCCAGTGTTCTGTGCATGGAATTAATAAAGAAGACACTTTTACCAGGCTTCCACAGGACAAGAAATGAATTTTCCAGGCTGGAACTGCAAGCCTGGTACTTGTATGAATGGAGTATTTCTCTGGTGGTGGGTTGTTGAAGTAGCCTGTTTGCTAAATTGCATTGATTGATAATGCTTGCCCTTTACTATATGGGGCACTTCTGTGTATCCTCCACAGTCTGTCTCTCTAAAAGCAGTGTTTAGCAGTCCACATTTTTTTAACTAGGGAGGCTGAATTAGTGTAGTTTGCCCATAGCAACATGTTGCAGCTGGCATGAGAAATCAAAGTTCTGGCTCTGTATAAGTGCCTGGGAGTTTTGCTGTTGGCTCTAACGGAGCTACGATTTTACCCATGCAATTTTCTAGGTCCTGGTGTTTGGATCACTGCTAATACCTTCCACAGAAGCTCTGCCAGAACATACTTAATTAATGAAATTGCTCAGCAACAGCGAGTTCCAGTATTGAACTGCAATTTTAATCTGTCTAGCAGTGACACTGTTTAATTGTATTTTGTGTGGATTGCTTGGTATGACAAGCCTTACTGGAGAAAAAATGGTTCTCAGCAAGGTGATGAATGACAACCCAATTGCTAATTCCCCTTGAGGCTTTGAAGTGAACCTGATGGATTGGAAGCAGAGCTCCAGATGACTGGTATCATCTATGCCATATGTGAGGGTGCAGGTTGGGAAGCTCCTCTGCAGGTGTTAACAAACATCCTGGATTGGTTATGAGGTTATAGGTTGTGATTGCCACTTCTAACAGGCTCTAAAGAGTGTATTTGTTACCAAAGTAAATATTTGGCTCCTATGCTGCCTCCTGCCCTCCGACAGTGTTGATTTTTGTTGGACTAGAATCACATTCTTAACCTGAATTCTACCTCCCAGTCTCTTAAAATGGTAAGTTGTCTCATTTGGTCCCCAGCAAGGGTGAAATGGGATCAGTGTTTGCTTTCTCTTGTTGCCAGGTATGTTAAATGAACAATTTAAATAATTTAATTACCCATTCAATTAAATTACTGGGACTTTACCCAATGTCATGCAGTTTCTTGCTGATTTTTTTTTTCTGGCAGAGCTCAAGCTACGTGGTATTGTGTACACATCAGGAAAACTCTCCATAGTCACATAAATGAGATTCCAAGCAAAATACAAATATGGAAAGGTCATATCAGTATATGAATAATGGATTTTTTCCTTTTTTATTAAATACATTGGCCTTCTATCTCTCAGTACCTTGTAGGGCAGAATGTGCAACTACAACAACTAAGGGTGCCTTAAGCAGTTTCTATTAAACAGTAATACTCCATACTGTCCTTTTCACACAACGTACCTTGCCTTGCACCTGCCTGTCCTGAGAGGTTGTTGTGCAGTGTGGTAATGGGGCCAAATGTCTGCACCTTTGTGTAGGAACTGAAGCACAGCCATGTGGCTGGCACTGGGCTCTCAGCAGCAGTTGTGGCTGTGCTCTGCAAGAGCTGTGTTGTCACAGGGAGAGCACACCCTGTGTCTCCTGTTCCTCCTGCTGTAAGGATCTTCCTGGAGGATGCAGGGGTTAAACAAAACTGCAACGAGAGTAATCAGAGAACACTGCCATGCATCTGACTGTGCACTGAACTGAAGTGGTTATCACTGGCCTTTGCTATGTATAGACCACTCAGAAATGTGTCAGCATGAGGTGAGATTGAACAGAGACATGGAGTCTAGTTCCTCAGTGTGACAAGGATCGTAATTCTGCCAAACAGGAATCAACTTGGTTAGGGTGAACAGCGTGATTAGCTCAGCTTCTATTACTGTTTTGAAGAAAAACTGACAAGGATCTGTCGGCACCATTGTGATGGAAGGAAAACAAAAAGCCAAGGGAGAATCCCTGCACTAGAAATACCCTAAACATTGATTTCACTGGAACAGCAAGCATGGAAATCACTGTAAAGAGGAATGACTACTCCAGATGTTCATTTACAGAATGTTTATCCCAATACATTGTTAATCAAAAGGATTTGCTGGTTACATGAGGGTTAGGACTAAGGTAAAGAGGTTGCAAATACTTTCCTATTGTGGTCCTCTGATCTGTAAGTACTTTAGAACCCAGGGCTGTCTGAGCCACCAGGCTGGAGGCTCTAAAGGAACTTCCTGGCTGCCAAAGGTTGTTCTGTCAATAAGAGAGAATTCTGCACAGTCTTAGGCTGCTTCAGTTATTGTGGTTTCTTCCTAAGTCTGGTGAAGGCTCATTTGATTTTTTGTTTAATGGGATTTTCTATTGGTGATTGATATTATTCTAATAAAACACACAAACCTCTGCCATTGTGTGGCTGAAGTAGCAGCTGTTTTTGGTCACAAATCATGCCTGGCTGCCCATTGCAGAAGGAGTGCTTGTGTTCATCTCTGTCTGCTCTCATTAAGCTTTGTTACCCTCTCACTTTGCTGTCTGTTCTGTAGCTTCACAATGAAGTGATCTTCCAGAGCATCAGGATGTTTTCTTAGATCTTCAGTTTCTGCACTTAATTGTGATTCTGGGCTCCTCTGTGCTTTTCTCACATGTGCACCTCTTGGGGGTTTGGGGGGGACTCTGATCTGCTGAATTAGGAAGAACTGGAGTGGTGCTAGATTTTTCTGTCAATAGATACTCCCTGTGGATCATGAGATTATCTTACTGTTCTCTTTCTTTCTTTAGATGCAGTTTAATGTCAAATGTTTTCAAATATATTTTGTGCAATTTATTTTTTCATTGTCTCAGGACCAAATTACTGAATCTAGGACAAATTCCTTATATGATGACATTCTGTAACTGTACTGCAGGTTGGGGAAGATACAGAAAACATGAAGCAAACACATCCAAGATTAACTATGACATGAAAAAGACAGCATTGCTTTGCTTATAAACTGTAAATATTTAGTATTTATATTTAAAATATCTCCATATTTTTGCTCTGTTCCAGTTTTGGGCAGGGGAAGATTTAATTTGCTTCTACTTTTTAGTTGGGTATTGAGCTGTAGTTGACTTTTAACTCTGGATTTTACTTCATGGCAGTATTGCTGCAGGAAAATATATCACCAGCTACTTAATGTCAAAGGATGTGTGCTAGTTTATTTTGTTGCCATTTTTGTGGCTTTTATCCAAGGTCATGTGTGTCATGGGACACCTGAGTCCAAGATCTATTCTGCTGCAGGAGATTGCCTAACAGTTCATAATATAAAGAATTTTTGAAGCTATATTAAAGCACAGGAATGCATTTCATCCTTCTCTGAATGCTTTCTGTTTCACAACACAACTTTGCACAATAACATTTTCTTACTTCTTAAAAAATATTCCCCCTTGGTTGAGGAAAAAATAGAGGGCAAAAATCAGCAACTGTGGACCTTTGAAGATATACAGATGAGCACTAGGATATGGAATGCTAATAGGTAGATAAAAATAAGCACACTACCTAATTTTAGGCACCTCATTTAGATTAGGAGGCTTATGTTGTTAGGTTTTTGTGGGAGGGTGAGGGATAGCCTGAGTTGTGCTCCTAAGGCATTAGATGCTTGAAGTCATCCTCTGGCAAAGTCTGCTTCCTTCTCATAAAGCAAGCTCAGGGAAATTAACCATCTATGTTTGGTGGGGAATTCTGCTACTGTGAGTGCACGCCTGGTGGGTTTATTTTGAAGGGAAAGAGAAACACTCAGAAGTATTGTAACCTACAGTAATTGGAGAAGAAAAGTCTCCACATCTTGTTTGCTGATTTTTTGTAAGTGGATAGTCAGTTTTGCTGATGTTTGTGCATAAGAGAGATTCTGAAACATGACTAATTTGATGCACGTGCTTTGTCTTGCCTTGATAAATTAGAACCTTTCCTTGCCCAGGAGCTGAGCTGTAGCTCTTCTTCTTGATTTAAAGTGTGTTGTTGCCTTAATTGCTCCATTTATCATGACTTTTTGGTGCTTTTTAATTTTGCTTTTTACTGTGCATTCTCTCACCCAAGTAAATTATGCTACAGCATTCAGGAAACTTGGGGGGCATTCAGGTCAGCACTTCATCAGCTCTCTGAATGATAATCTATGAATACCAAAGTTGTAAGATGTTGAAAAAATGCCATTGGCATGAAGAACTTGGAACTCTGTGAGACAGAAGCACCTGAAGTTATGTAAGGTTCTGATTCTGAGTTACTGAAGGTGTTGAGCCCTTGGGCAGGCGGTGTCCAGATCTGTCTTTTAGAATTAGGGGAAAGCCCTAAAGAAAGGAAACAGAGCCCTTAAAGGAGTATGTTATAGAGCTGAATTTTATATTGAATTTCTATTACTATCCTTCCTTGAAGACTTAGAACCATAAGAGTTCAGGTTAGAAGGGAGCTTAGGAGGTTCCTAGTCAACCTGCTGCCCAAAGCACAGCCAGTTTGGATATGAGAGAAGATGGATCAGAATTTTATCCAACCAGTCTTTCTGCTCTTTCTGTAGGATGGGCAGGGGGAATTCGAGGGTAGCAGAATAGCTTGGTTGGCCTGTGTGGGCAGAGATCATTAGGAGGGCAGGTGCTTGACTTGTTCAAAATGTGATAATGGTAATAATCTTGAATGAAGTGGCTCTGCTTCCAGCAGAGGATAATTAGCCTTTGCATTGGAAAGGAAATGAGCAGGAAAAGCAATAAGCATTAGGCATGAGTCCCACTACCATGCAGTTTCTGACTCTGGGAACCACAGCTTGCTTCAAGGAGTGTTGGCTTCAATCACAAGGGTATGTCACTTGCTCAGTACAGGCCAAAAGCTGAAGCATGAACTGTAGAGTTCTGTGGCATCACGAACTATAGAGCTGTGGGGAAAGGGAAGATGTAAAGGGAAAACCCACATGAAAAACCAGTGGCTTTTTGACTGCAAAGTATCAGCAGGAGTCTGGTACGTTGTGCTTGCTGAGGGAAGCAGGTGGCTTATTATTCACAGGAGAAAAGAAGTATCTCTCTGACAAAAGATCTAAGCATGAGAACCAGATGAACGGGGGGACCTCCAGAGGTTTCAAGGAGATGAGTTGTGACCTCCATGTTCTTTTCCAAGAAGACAGAGTGTATTGGTGAAGGAGAAAAAGCTAGACAGAGAAGTACTGGCTTTTGAGGGTTGTGAAAGGCACCTGCAGGCATTTACTTTGTGATACTGTCAGAGAAAGCATAGGCACATTCCTGACCCTGAAACTGCTCAAAACATAGCATAGAGATCTGCAGGCAGACCAACTGTGTTGTCCCAGTCTCCAGTTTTGCTATCAGACTTCACTTCTCTGCAATTATCCCTCCATGAGAGGTGCAGATACATACTGAATATACTTATACAATATATAATTGGTATAATGTTTATTTGTACTCTGTATTTCCTCTTTATGGATGGACTGAAAAGCCAGATAGGAGAGACTGGGCTATGGGAGGGTCTAGATAACAATGTGGCATTGCGGAAGGGGGAATACACAGGTATAGGCAAGTGGAGGGAGAATTTTATTGGAAAGCTATTAATACAGCTACAGGGCCCGTTCTTTATCCAGTTTAGAACACATCTGTAAGTCCTAAATCCAGCGAGGAAAACGCTTTCCCTCTGGTACCAAACCGAGATATCCACCTCAAAGCCGAAGCCTGCCTCATTCGGGTCCAGCCAAGGGACACGAGTGGGGGGCAGTGTGGAAAGCCTGTCCTGGGATGTGGCGGGGTGTCAGCCGTCATGCCAGCTGTGTGGGAGGGAGAGAGGGTGGGCGGGAGAGAGAGGGAAGCCGGACACGCGTGGGCAGCACGGGAGTGGCCATGCTGCTGTCCACGGTGCTGAGCGCGCCGCGCAGGAGCTGCCTCTGTTGTCTTCGTGCCTGGTCTTAAGAAGATGGGCTGCTCTGTAATCTTCTGCCTATAATATCTCTGTGTTATTTCACAAATGGTGTGGCCTGCTGGAACCCAGGGATTTTCACCGTGGCAGGTAACTGAATATCTCCACCTAGAGCCACGTTTCCTATTTCCTCACAGAAAGCTGCTATTACAGAAATAACTGTCTGCCAAGCTGAGCACAGTGGAGAGTTCTCAAGAAGATGATTCTTCTGAAAATGCCTATGAAATTTTGCTGAAAATGGCTACACCAAAGCAAGGAGCAACTCCTCTCGTACCATCCCATCACATCAACTGACAGAGCTGCAAAACCTGAATCCTTAAAATCCTAACTGAACTGATGTAGCTGAGCTTCTGTATGCTCTTGATTACAATACTTGATTGCCTAGAACTGCTCACAGTACCTAAAAATATCTGATATATTCAAACTATCAGCAACACATCCAGCATATAGTACTGAGTGCCACCCACTGGCTTGAAATATTTTTTTCACCATGTGCCTGACTTGCTACAGGAGCCAGAAAGCACGAGAGAGACAGTGAGGAGTGACACTGAAAGGAGGAGTGTCCCTCATTACTTAACTAACATGTTGAATTTGTTTAGAGTTCAAAGTTTTGTAGTGCTAAAAGCTCTTTGTGAGGTGTGATTGTTTAAATGGGTGCAGTCTCTCTGAGGTGAAAGTGCTGCTTTGAGTCTGCAGTTCCCTAGGAAAGCTGACAGCATAAGACAGCTCTATAGGTTTTATTACATACTTCTGTCATGGTGCTCCATGTTGGGCTCAGCTGTACCATTCTATAGCTGAGTAGCATTTAAAGATTTAACCTTTTTAGATTAAGAGAGATTTATTTTTCACTTGAATATGTTCTTGGATTTCTTCTGACAGGGTATGTATGGCAGTCAGGGTCACAATCTCAACGCCCAACATCACCTTGATTTCCTAGGCCAACTGAGCATCCAAGGAAGAGTATGTGAAAGGAGAAGATCCTAGATTTCTAAACACATGCTTTGTGATGCTGTAACTTGTGTCAATCATCCCTTTTGGCACCTTTCTGAAAAGCCATTGTTAGTAGTCTAGGACACTTTTCCCTTCTGTTCCTATGTTTCTCTTGCACTGGGTCCTGTTTCAATTTAAATCAGGGAATGACAGAATGCCTTTATTCAGAATGGCAAAGCCTTGGCTGTAAGAGTCACAATGTTGATTTTCAGCCTTTGATATATAATAGCTTTATTTCCATATGTGTTGTTCCTTGCACTTGCAGGAAGGAGGTGATGTTTCATCTACAACAATCTTATTTTCAACCTAAGGTCTTTTCCTCAAGAGTATTGTTAGCATGGGCCTTTTTTTTTTGTTATATATTAGATTTCATGTGATTCTAGAAATCTCTGCTTCATTTTTCCCACATGTTCAAGAAATGGCTCTACAAAAGGAGGCTACTCATCTTGCCTGCATCAAGCAAGAACTCATTTTAGCAATTGATGTGCCATCATCCAGTCTATGCCTGCAGGACTCTGCTCTGCATAGGGAGAGTCAAACATAGAGGAAAAGCTCCAAGAGTGGAGTACAACCATTTATAAACCTGTGACAAAATTCAAAATGTGTTCCCATTAAAAGTTGTGCCTGAGGATGCCTAATGTATAATTTTTCATCCTGTGATCTTCAAGAATGATGTGCATCTGATTTTTTGGGTTTTTAATTGTGGTCATGTTAGGAAGATCAGGTCAGGCAGATCTCAGCTAACTATCAAGATGATTTTCATTCTGTATGTCACCAAGTTGTCAATTTTTCAGTCCCAAAAGGCTAAATTTTTTATTAGTTTTGATTGTATGAGGTGATAGGCACAGGTTTACTTTCCCTCTTTGTAGTGTTCAAAGCCTTGTTGATGGTGGTTGCAGGAAGATACCTGATACCTTCGGACACCATAATGTTTAGATGAAATAAAATATGATTGTCTGGCAAGAATATTCTGTCAAGTGGAAGAGAGCTTTGTTAAAGCAGAGCAATATCTTCTATGTGTCTGTTATGAAATACTAGTTTTCTGATCTGATTATTCATATGGAGATTTTAGAGAGACAATGGTCTCAACATATCATTCATTTTCCAGAGCTATTCACCACCTAATTTCACTGGTCTCTGGTGTGTCTAGACTGCAGGGAAACATCTTAAGTGCTTTTCCTTCCCTGCAAAGCAGGAAATTGCCAATTGTGCATTATCAAAGGAACGAGAATTTGATGGAGAGCTCTCTCTGTGCTTCATTGTGGTACAGTTATGCAGTAAATTTGCCAGTGGCTTCTGCTGCCCAACAGAATCCACACCCTAAGGTTGTGTAGCAAATGTTCTGTTTTTAGAGAACATGTCTAGGTAACGTCTCTGTGATCTTCAGAGGCAACAGATTAACTGTGGCAGTGTGTTCATCCTAATGCACAAGGGCAAGACCTACCTAATGTAGTTGGCCCTGCTTGGAGCAGGACATTGGCCTACATGACCTGTAGACCTCCCTTTCAGTCTTAAATTATTCCATGATTCCAATAAGGCTGCCTGAGCGTGTAGCCAGAATCAAAGGTGCTTTGTAGAAGCAGTGCTGGAGCCATTGCTGCTGCAGCTGCCCTGGGGCAGAAATTTGTCTCCAAGTGCTGCCTTCATTTCTTCTGAGGAGCATGGAGGCAGTCAAGAGAGGCAGTTTTTGGGGACTGTGTGTGCAGGGATTGTGCAGTCTTGAACACTCCAACACACTGCAGTCCTGACATGCCTCTGCCTCCCTGCATCCCATGCTTGGTTCACTGCCTGCTCCCATGGATGTGGCAGGACTTATTCTGAAGAATCCACACAGCCAAACAGAGCCCTGCTGGGCACTAAAAAACTTTGAACTCTAAACGAATTCAACATGTTAGTTAAGTAATGAGGGACACTCTTCCTTTCAGTGTCACTCCTGACTGTCTCCTGCTTTCTGGCTCCTGTAGCAGGTCAGGCACATGGTGAAAAAAAAACCCTGGTGTTTTGTGAAAGGCTGAGGAATCTCCAGGTATGAAAAGCTAATGCCACCTTGTCACCCCACACAGTGTTGCATTGCCCTTCAGTATTGTGGGTTTTTCCCTGGGTTCCTCACAGGCTTGCTAGTTGCACAAGCCAGCACCAATTAATTCAAGGGTCAGTCCTGCATCTTTACTGGGATGCAGGTTTCATATGCCCCTATCCACTGCTTTCAAACAAGATAAATCACACAAGGCTTTTACCCTTACTTTCTACAAATTGCCTTTTTCAATGCTGTATTCCATGAAATGTCCCTATAAACAGGCAGGAGTTGAAAGAACTGGAGTTCCTTTGAGTTATATGAAAAGCAAGTTTGAGCCCAAATAGTGCCGTTTATAGAGGCAGGTGGCTTGTTGAGTAGTATGCTCAACTGCAAGCCATGATTCTAAATGTCAGTCTGGGAATGCCATAAATCCTATCTAAAATGTGCTCAGGTTGTTTTACGTTTCAACATGTTAGCCCAAAACTCCTCAGACAAGAAAAGAATAAGCAGTGTGGGTGGCATAATTGTTACTTTTTTAGATCCCAAACATATGCTTTTAGCAACCAGGAGCTCGTAAATTTTCCCTCAATGCCTGTCAGTGTTGCTTAGGTTTCCAGCTAAGGGCTTTGAACTCTGCTGGCCCTTCTCCAGAGCTGTGATCTTACTTGCACTGATGTCTGCAGTTTTGGGGGTCTAGTGAAAATGCTCCTGAGGAAAAAAAAAAAAACCACAGCCTTTACTGGTGAAAGACAGAACTTGACAGGTAGGACTGAGATTTGTACCCATTTTAAATGGGCCTTCCTTTACTCATCACCCTCTCCTTTCCACTCCCACCCCTGCTTCAAGCCGTGGCTGTCCTACAGTTTGGTCCTTTTATGTTTAGCCTTTTGGCAGCCTGTGCTGCTCCTGTACTCATTTCCTCTACAAGTTTCTAAACAGGTTGGGATTTGGAAATCCTGCTCACCCCCACAAGAGGAACTACATGAGCAGTGTCACCAGATTTCGAGGTTTTTTGCTTCAGTGGCCCATTCTGGCCTGCAGATAAGCCTCTGTGAAGCCTGCTGGACACAGGCTACTGCAGGGCTTGCAGGAGTTCTTCTCAGGGAAAAAGGTTTGAAATGATTTTGATTTTGTATTAATTCTTTGTGTTTTTTGCGACATTTTAAAATTTGGGGGGGTG
>WEIU01001708.1:403268-420170 GCA_013389925.1 Aegithalos caudatus | reverse complement strand
TGGTTTTAGTTTTTTTAGCCTCCCATGTATTGCCCAGTATTCAAAGCCTTTTGACTATTGTCTCCTGTAGGCTGGGCTCTGATGGCTTCTCAGCTGTGCCTCTAAAGGTATCTCTTACTTTTTTGGGGTGTGTCTGATGACAGAGGACAGGGGCAGGAGTGGGACATGGGGTTGTTTCCAGAACCCTAAACACATTCCTTCAGAAATCTTTTTTTCTCCTTCTGCTGAAATCAGATTTCACCTTGATAAGTCCAACACTGTAGCAGACCCACCAGAGGGGTTTATGTCATCTTTATAAAGAAAGAAAAATTGCAGGAAGAATGATGTAGTGCTGCAGTTTTCCAGTGTGGTAAATTTAAGGTACTCAATTTACACCATTATAACTCTTCAAAATGATCTAAGAATAACACCTCTGAAGTACAAACTTCGCTTACTTCTCAAGTGCTAAGATTAACCTTTTGTGAAATCTTCATGCTAAACCTAGCTGCGATTTGGCAGAAGTTTAGGGAGGAGGGAATGAAATGGTCTGGAAAGATCATAATTTAAGAAGCTGTTCTCAAACAAAGTGGCCTCTTTCTTTTATATCTATTTATCTAGCCTGCTTCCAGAAAGCATTTTTTGGCTATCAAATCACATTTATTTAGATCTCTCTTTTGTGGGACCAAGACATTGTCAGCCAGTTCCCGGCTTTTAACTGTTTGATTCTGCAACCTTAATATTTTTTTAACATTGGTTTGTGTATAAATTCATACACTTAGTTTTAGGAGGAAATTGAAAAAGACAGCTTTCCCAGCATATGGAACCATATGTACCCTCACAGGGGCCAGCAAAATAGCTGAGCTATTTAGACTATCTAGCACAGACCTCCACTCGAGTTAAGTGTGCAGCCAGAGCACTGGAAAGATGTTTTCTCTGGCAGGGTGGTCTGCAGCCCACGTCTGTCAGTGGCTGTAGTGAGTGGTCAGCAGCTCATCTACAAGAGATGTCTTAAACATCAGATTAAATGTAAGTTAAAGGTGGAATATCCTGTTTGAAGAACAGAGGGTGTGCTGTGGGTTTACTGTAAACCATTGGGCTGCAAGGTCTGGGAACTGCTGGTCTTTGTGGCCAACTGATAGAAGATTTTGGGTCACCTTCTTTGCAAGGGATTTCTTCAGATCAGTTCTCTGGGGCTGTTCTGGAGAAGTTGAGCTTTGATTCCCGTTGCTGTGAAAAGGTGGATGCACAGACATCCCTCCTGTCTCAGCTCCTGTCCATCATCACTCTCTTGTGAGGATGGTCACCTCCCTCTACCTGCAGTATCTAGGTGTTGTCACCAAGAGGGAAGTGCCATCTGTGTGTGCTGCTGGTTTGTCTTATGTCACACTGACCCCCAGAAGCAGAGAATTACAGAAAGTCTTTGCTTGGTCCTTGGTTCTGTTTTAAATTGGTGGTGGGTTGTTAGACCTTCTAACTCCAGAGGCCTGATCCTGCTGAAATTTTACTGTTTCTTTGTTGTCTAAAGATTTTTCATGTACCAACTACATAGTTCTGCAGTATTTTCTGTACTTCCTTAGAGACGAGCAGCTGAAATTAATGTAGCTCTGCCTAAGCAAAGACAATAGAAGGGACTTTTTGGCAGTGCTAACCAGGGCACTGCTGGTAGTTATTTATTAAAAAAAACCCCAGAACAACAAATCCCAAACCAAATTCAAAAAAACAAAGCAAACAAAAAAAACCCACTCAGTTTAGGGCAGGTTTCTCACTTCCTTCTTCCGTCCTTCTCCAAAGTCTGCTGGTTGTCCATATTGTCCAGCTCTGGCCTTCTGAACTCAGCAGCCTCTGCTCACTGCAGCCTGCAGAGCAAACACGATGTTTTTTGTGTCCCATAACACTTTGAGCAATGATCACTCCTTGTAAATGGTGCTATAAACACCCAGTGGTGGTTTGTTGTGTGATGATGCCTTGTGTGAGCACAGAGATCTCCTCTCCCCACATGGGTGACTGAGGGCCTGGTTCACAGAAACAGCTGAGTGTGAACTGCTGGATTTGGGCAAGTTTCTTTTGGATTGTGGACAGATTTCCAAGGCAGCAGCACATCCACTCCTGAGATACAGCTCAGTGTTTCCTTTCAGTGTTTGAAAGTCTTGCTTCAAAGCTTCAGAACTTCTAAATAAGGCAGACAGAATCTTTCTTAATATTAATGAAATACTGTGGTTTTCCTTAAATTCATCCTCCAAATGGCTGGGCTAATTTTGCTGGAACTCTCTGAAAAATATTTAGCCTGAGGCAAATATATTATCAGGAAAATTTCTGCCTGAACACTGAATGTTTGACAGTTGCAAGCAACTGAAATCAGGGTCTTGTGAAAGGGAGTAGGAGGCAGATTTAACTATTTCATCTGTGCCAGGTGTCTGCCTGTACTAACATTTCTGGTTGGATGCATAAGTAGTATGTGCAAGTCCATAATATATTCTTTCTTTTTAGGAACCAGGTTTATTCTGGTAAAACTCATTTAAATCTATGGAATTACAAGATCATAAACCTAGAATAACATTGGAAAATCAGGCTCTATGGATGTGCTCTGTGTGTGGTATCAATCTATTTACAATGTATATATAAATAAGATTTGTGGTGAAATGAGAAAAACAAGCTGCTTGTATATAATCTAGGAATGAGCCCTATGTTATGCTTAATATTTTCAAGAGACAAATGTGGTGACAGACTTATCTGAAACACAGGCTGAAATGAAGCTGTTGGTCCAAACATCCTCATCATACTTTATCTTAAAGCCAAAGCAAAAATGAGATGTCCCAGTGGGTGTGGGTCATGGTAACATTACTTTTTATCATTATTATTATTATATTCAGATGTTAGTTGTGTTTACAATTACAGTGCTGGCAGATGGACTCTATTAGAACTGCCAAATCTGAACATCTAGCCCCAAATCTGATCATATTACTGAGAACACAGTCAGGGATTTTATGGGGGCCAGAGACAAATTGGCTCCTTCTTCCTCGCCAGCTCATCTTGCCATATCTATTTCAGAGTGAGGCACATTTATTTTATTGAGCCTCTGCCACTTGCTCTGGATCCTTCAGGGTGGCTGCTGGGCAGAGACCAAACAAAGCCAGTGGCTTTGCACTCTGGAGGGAACAACACATGGGTGTCCTTGCAGGTTTGGCAGGTAAGTGAGCTCAGGTTCACTATGCATGAAAGATGAACAAGGGCTTGCTTTCCCTTTGGCATTTCCCTTTTTTTTTTTTTTTTTTTTTTTTTTTTTNTTTTTTTTTTTTTTTTTTTTTTTTTTTTTTTTTCTTTGTAACAAAAGGAGATGTGGAGTTGAGGAGAGGAAATACCTGACAAGTCAATGTATGTCATTTCTCTGTGGTCAGGATAATTTTTTTTCTGTCTCAGGAACAACAAGCCCACATCACTTGCATGGTGTACTTTTCACCCAAATAGTAAAGTGGGCCCAGCAGCTAAACTAGGGAAAAAAAAAAAAAAGTCCCTCAGGCAGGTCTAGCTGCCAGCATGTCAGTGAGTTTCCACAGACTCTGTTCCTAGGTTTGATGGCTCACTGAGTGAAAATGAAGAAATGAGAAAGTTAGCTTGCCGTCTGGAGAGAAAGAAATGCTCTTTGGAAAGCAAGGTAGATGCTCTGATTATATGTAAACAAGGAAGAGCCAAGGAAGTAGGAATCCCAAGGAAATCACCATGTGCTAAAGGATTATTCTGATGAAACACTGTAGGGGAAATAGTAGAGCAAAACTACTTGATCCTGACTCCAAAAGAAGGTCTGCTTTCTACTGTATGAACTGAATATTAAAGGCTCCCAAAAGTCAGCAGAAACCTTCCAGTCCTGCTTATTAAATCTCAGGACTGGAGCTCATTGGGCATTGTGACAGCAGCCATTCTCCTGTCCCACAAAGAGGGAGATTCCCAAGCCTCCCCATTTACCTGACACAGTACTGCAAGGGTATTGGAGTCAGTCAGCCCAGCCCTAACTTAGGGAAGAGGATTTCCAATATCCCACCTGACTGCTAAAAACTTGGTTACTGGATAGTTCTGTGGCAGCACCTCTTTTCTTTAGGCTGGAAGGGCTGTTGCAAGTGGAGGTCCTCTAAAGGAAGAAGTTCATTTTAATGAAGACAAAATTTATGGTCATAGTTTCTTCCTTGGAGAAAACTGCTTGCAGACATCCTGGGGTTTCAAGGAAATTGAAACTGCTTTTTTATTAGCAAAATTATTAATTGCATCCTACCCTGCATAGTACAGTGCTTCTGCCATGAGGAGCCTTGGAGAGGGGCCGAGGCTGCAGACTCAGCAGGGAGCACTCTCATGACAAGGCAGCCAAAAGCAGCTCCTCCTCACAGCAGAGAGATGCCATGGGAGACAGGAATCTGCTGAATCCTGAAATTGGTGGGAGACAGGTGTCACAAATCTGTTTTTTGCAGAAATGAGATCTGCCTTGGGTGGGTGCAAAGGGTTTCTGACACATAGTTTGCAGGGTACCCCAGATTCCTGAGCACCACGGTTTGTTGTCCCTGCCATTTGTGGAGGCAAGGTACCCAGTGGAGCTGATGCAGTGCTGCCAGTTCTGTTGTAGCAGCAAGACCCTGGATCCAAAGAGCCTACTCTATTTTGAGCTCAGGAAAAAATGATCTTGCTTTGAAAGTGGTGGGCTTTTCCTGATCTATTCAACTCAACAGCTGTGAGGGTGTGAAGGCCAGGCAGAGGGAGAGAGGAGGGTGATCCACAGCTTCTGCCCCTCAAGGTGATTTCTGGCTGCTCAATAAAGCTGTCAACCTTCAGATGGGTGAGTCCTCACAGTTGCTCTTCCTGCCTTCCATGTCTCGGCACTGGAAGCCGCACCAGTTCTATTCAAGCTGGTAAGTTTCTTCTAATTTTCTTTGGGTTTTTCTAAGCATGCACGCAACTCTTTTTAATGGATTTAATAATTGATTTGCATTGATTTCCTGCATGGTGTTTCAACATAATGTGGGAGACAATCCAAATGGGCTGAGTCAAAACCAGTGCTGTGTGTGCTGGGGGAAGGTGTAGATAGTGCTGTCAGCAGAGCTCATGGAGAGGAGCCACTTTCTCCTTTGCCCTAAGCAATAGGTATTTAGGTTTTGTGTGACTAATAATAAGCATTATCTTCTCCTTAATTCTTGCTAGTTACTACTTAGCCGCTGTCTTTTTATTTGAATGAATAAGCAGCTCTGGAGAGGAAATACAGCTGCTGGGTGTTTTCCTATTTTGCTTTTCCAGTGGACAAATGCAAGGAAGCTCTGCTTAGATGTTATTTTAAGCAGCTCATTTTTGCTGCCTGACCTATGTGACTGAGTTAAGGTCACAGGAAAGTGCATCTTTTTTCCCAGATTGCATGATTTGCTTCATACTTTGGGCCATGCTAATAATTTTGATTTCTGGGACAGAAGGTAGAGATAAAAAGGCACCTGAATTCTACTAGTCCTTGCTAAAGCTTCTCAGAGGAATTGTCTAAGCTTCCTCTGTAAACTGCATCATCCTTTGGTTTCATCTTGAAAAGTAAGGGCATCAACTACCCCATGAAGGACAGCAGCACAGGCTGTTTTCCAGCAAAGGATGAATATAACAGAGCTTCAGTCCTGCTCCATTCTGAGTTTATACTGTACCATTAAGCTGACTATCATTTCTTCCATGATGTTGCTTCCAGTTATTTTGTATATTGGGAGTACTATATGCTGGAGGGCAAGGCTGCTGTCATTCAGGGGGACATGAATGAGCTGGAGAAATTGGATGACAGAGGCATGAAATTTAAGAAGGCAAAGTCCTGCAGCTGTGAAATAATAATCTCATGCAGCAGTACAGGCTGGGGACTGGTTGGCTGACAATCAACTTAAACTGAAAGGACTTGGAGGTCTTGATGGACATGAAGCTGAACATGAGTTAAAAATGTGCCACTTCAGCAAGGAGAGCCAACCACACCAGACACAGCTAGCAGGTCAGGGCAGGGATTGTTCTCTGTTAAGAAATTGTGAGACCACACCTGGTGTAATGCATCTGGTTCTGGCTCCTTAAAAATATTTATAAGTCATTGATAAACTGGAGCTATGTGAGTGACCACTAATGTGGTCAGTAGGCAGGAGTTCCACTGTTCAAGGAAGGCTGAAGGAGATGGGTTTGTCCAGCTTTAAGAAGAGAAGACTCAGGTGGCACTTTATGGTTACCGTGAACTACATAATGGGAGAGACAACAGAGCTGCTGAGAGGTTCCCAGAGAGAAGTGACAAAAGGCACCAGGCACAACTTGTACCAGGGGAGGTTCCTAATGTGCCTGAGGAAAAAATTTTTCACCTGAGGGAGATGCAGAGCTGAAGAGGCACCCAGAGAGGCTGGAGGCCCTGAATAGTACCAAAACATAACTCTGCAAGACCCTGAGAAAATGTCGAAGGTAGTGCTGCTTTTAATGGAATGGTTGGACTAACTGTTCTCCCTATTATCATATGCTGCCCTTTTATTTAGTGCCCCTGTATTAAATCTTCTCCTAGTTTATGAGATTTCTCTATCAGACTGTTAAGATACTCATGTTACAGCTGTTCATGATCTCTTTCAAAGGAAATATGTGTGGCCTACAACTTCTGCAACATAGATAGAGACCTAAGCCTGTGAACACCTGGGTATGTCTTGGTGCTGTGCATTGCGTCTCATCCTGCCATCACTGAATGCAAGTGCTGTGTTAAATAAGGCTGGCTCTATCACTCTTAATATTTATATTTAATTGATGTCATTAGGGCTTTCTTACAGATTGAAAAGTTAACTCTTTACAGAAATGAGCCAGAAATTATTTCAGACATGACCTATATTGAATGGCTATTTCTTAAATAAATTTCATAGGAGGTATGCTAATTTTGCCTTGTAATCACAATTACCACTTGAGTCCCAAAATGGATTTTGGGATAAAAATACCATCGTTATAGTTCCAGCTCCCTCACTAGTGGTTCCCATTCCTCTACTTGTCTCCCAATCCCTGTAGCAGTAGACAGGACTGTGAGAAGATCAGCAGAAGCTGGAAAGGAATGGGGCTGTGGGACTTTTCTGTCCAGTTCCCTGTGAGCCCCTGTGCCCCACCATGTGTCCCTGCCCCCCTGAAGAACCCTCTCATCACCTCACCTACCCCAAACATCAGAGTATTCACTTGTCTGCCCCTGGTACAAGCAAAAGGGCAAAGCCCTGTGGTGAGGGTTGGTGTAGATGGCTGGAGGAGAGGTGAGAACACCTTCAAACTACCCCAAAAGGAGAAGCCAATGGATTCTTTCCCACCTGGATGTGAGCAGGCAGGTTACTGTTTCGCAGGTCTCCTCGGTATCAGACAATCTGTCATTTGCAAAGGCAGGTAAAAAGTGCACCAGGAGAGCCTGCGCAGCTGAGCAGAGGGAGGAGAGCACCGGCTCTGTGAGATGAATGTGACCAGGAGCTGTCGGAGGTGCTGGCATCGGTCCCCGAGTGATGTCAGTGGGAGGGAGCCGCACGGAGGTGACTGGAGAACATCAGGCTGCTTGTCTCATTTGCAGCCCATCCTTGCTGAGCTACAGGAAAGGTCACACTCTTCACTGCTGCATTAGGCTTCCTTCAGACCCTGCCAGTGGATATAGAAGGAAAACAAAGAAATGAAACCTGATGCCAGCCTTGGAAAGAAGGGCAATGCAGCCACAGCGCGTTACTGCACTGAGAATGAAATGTTTGCCAAATACATCCTGCTGCTTTTCCACTAGCAGATAAACCACAGGGAAAACAAGCCTTTGCTGTTTCTGTCAGCTGATGAGGTTATTCCTTTGCTTCCCACTGAGAAGTCTGGGGCTGGACTTCCTGGAGTCCCTTTTTGCTTGTGTTACCTTGTGTTGCCAGGGGTGTTAGAATGGCTGTAAGCGTCCATCATTTTCATTTCCCCTTAAAAGTAGCAAGGTTGGTGATAAGGAGATGAAATAGAGAGGAAAAACGATTTCAGCTCGGTCATTTCTGCTTCCTTGGTAATGGTGTGAGAGTTTTTTAGGAGGAAGTCAAGCAACTTGGGGTTTGTGAGGGCAGTTTCATGAGGTCCTTCAGACTGATTGTGTGCTCTGCTACCCCTTTTGCAGGGGAAGGACGCTGTTTTCACACTAACAACTCTATACTATTGCACTTCACTTCTTGGTGTATCTCAAATATGCTTAGTCTAATAAATGGGGAAAAAAATTTTTTCTCTCAGATTCTAGAAGATACTTTGACCAGTGCCTCCATCAGCAAAGCCATTCTTATGTAATAGCAAATACTGAGATTTTAGTTCTCTGTTTTCTTATATAATACATTTTTACTTCACAATAATGCAGCACAGCAGTTGAATTTTCCGTGCCAATGTAAATAGTTCCTTCCTCATATTACCAGTGATTGCATGATACTCTGACACATCTCTAAAGCTCACCTGCTCTCTCAAGTATTTTGGTGTTCCCTAATAAAGCCTGAGGAAGATATCAACCTAATGGAAATACATTCAAGGCAAAAGTGTTTTGAACATGTATTTGTTTCTTTGGGCTGCATTAGAGCATCAAGGGTAGAGTAAAGCTGGGAGCAGGATAGAGCCCCACCCACATCCTCAAGTCTCTGAAATGTTTGCAACCAAATTGCAGTACTAATCTGTGTATTTTAACTGGGTCACCGAGAACCATTTGAACGCTTCATGCTCTGCCGTCTTCCAAGTAATTGCGCTTTAAGAATTCATTTTAATGTTAATTTTCCCACTTAGATGTTTGAAGCCGAGTTTGGAGTTATGCAAAAAAAGAGGCATATCTTGATCTGTTTTGAATCTGAAACCAACCAAGTGTGAGTACAAAACCAACCCCACAGTATAACTTTACACATTAAAACTTTTTACACTGTGCTTGTGAGGTGGTGAGTGGCAAAGTTTTCACTTTTAAAAATTATTCTGTCTTAAAAAAAGAAATTGATACGTTCTTTTAAGAGCCATAGAACAAGGTGGTCCCTAACACATTCATGGTCTAAAACTCTGGTTGTTTCAAAGCAGAGACTGAATGTTTATGCTGCTTCATCTGACCCTCATTCCATCCAGCTTGTCTGTTGTTTTATTTCCTTCTTTGTAATTTTTTTTCATGTTTTTCCAAAACATGGCTCCTAAGATGAGTCCTGTCACCTCCAGACATTAGAACTAATGGGACCTTTAAGAAAAGGAAAACCAAGAGAAACTTTGTGATGATCGAGTGAGATTTAAATCTGAGGGTTGGGGGCTCCTGGCTACTTCTCCAGACTCCATCTCAGAGCAGGGTAATTATCTGGCTCAGAGCATCCTCTCCGTGTTCTGGTCGTGTAAAATGGGAATTACAGCTACGAGGAACTTGAGCAAACCAAACCTCTTTGCTTCCTTCTCATGGCAACCACCACAAGTGTTTCAGAGGCTCTGTTTCCCCTCCCTACGCAGCCCCGAGGGCAATGCAGTTCCAGATTGCACTTTCTCGTAGAGTCTGGCAAAGTTCTTTCACTTGGATGGGGATGGTGATTACTCTGCTGGCTTCGCAGTAACGCTGAGCTGATCGTGTGTTAAAGTCCTTAAGGGAGAACAGCCACTTCCCCAAAAGAAAAGAAGCAAATTCCATCGACAAAGGGGCTTTGTTATGTAAAGAAGAGCTTTTGCCAGCTGGCCACTGGGAAGAGGCAGCTTCAGATGCACTTGGCACGCTGGTGGAATGGCTCTTGAGGCGGTGGGACAGCCTTAGTGAGCAGAACTATCAGGAGTGAGTTGCACTGATAGCAAAAAGTGACAGGCACGTGTGGGTTTGTAGGGATGGACAGAATGAGGAGAGGCTCTGAAGATAAGAAAAAAGAAGCTGAATTAGATTAGGGGTTAAAAGCAAATGGCAGTCTTTGAATGACCAGCTCAAGAAATGCAGCTTCAGAGAAAATGATTGCCGGACAGAAAAGAAGGCCAGTAAGTGAATGATACAGATTTTATTGCAGAAATATGCAGCAAAAGAATGTAATTATAGTCATGATTTATTAAAATGAGCTGGGAAGCATCCCAGTTTAAAGAAGCTTTTTATAGAGGAGGCAGCCCACATATCGCCTATCCAATTAACAAGAGAGATTTGTGGACATAGGATGTGGGAACTGGCAGCCACAGGGTGAATGGAAGTGTGTCTGTAAATCACATTTTGACAAGTGAGGGAGAAGGCCTGGCTCATCACAGCCAGTCTGCTGTCTCTGTCTCTTTTTCTTCCAATCCAGAACTGAAGTGTTTGTCCCTTCAAACAGCTGTCCTGCCTTTGCTTCTTTTGATACTGTGAAGTTCATCAATATTCATCAGAACTGGAGAGAGAGAGACACTAATTTTCAACAGAAGCAGTTGAATGACACACTAGCAACAAGACCAGATCCTTTGCCTTTTGGCATCTCCCACCCTGGACACTCACCATGCCACCACAGCGCTGCTGGCTGGAGGAGGTCTGCCAAGGATTCAGATGTGATGCCCCCACTAATCCTACCAGCTTCCAGTGAGAGCACAGGAAAATCTAAGCAAGCTTTCAGGGTGATGGGCAGATGCTTTAAAGGGTGTGCTGTTGTGTCAAGCCTGTTGCAAAAGAAAGCTGTTGCAGTGCGCCCCCACATTTTAACAGGTATTCCCATATTAGAAAAAGTTTAACCCTCACCACATAGCTTATAAGGAAGATGAACCAGAAACTTCTATGCTCTTCTCACCATAATTGGCCCAGTGCCAGAACAAAAGCACCTGTTGGATCCTTTAACTGTTCTTCACGGAATGTAGCTATTTTCTATGGGGCAACATGCCAAAAACACCTCTTAGATCGTTGTATACTTAAGAGGGAGCACGGAGATTCTCAGGCCATTTTTGGGGTGTCTTAGCAGGTGCAAGGAACCTCCCTGCACTATGCAGGGCTTTTCTTCTTTTGTATAGTTTGTATTTTTGTTTTGTATAGTTTTTTTGCTTTAATTAAAGCCTTTTTGATTTTTCAAAACACTTCTGATCATGCCATCTCACTAATTTTTCTTAAGCCATTTCTGGGAGGTTGCTGGCGTCCCTCAGAGTGTGATGAACCTTCGTGGGGATGGCCTCATGCAGAAATTCATCAGAAAGCCTTCACAGTTCTTTAGATAACTTGTCAATTAGCTAGTTGGATTATTTTTTTAAATCAATTATTATGGTTATTTAGTTTTTAAGTAGAAATTAATTTTTTTAACCTGTGAACTTCTTCTCCAAAGTTCTGGTCTGAGCAGAACAATTCATGTTTATCTTGCTCTATGCTATTAAAAATAAAGCATCTGCATTTGTTTTAGGATTTGCTAACGTTGTTTATGTGTTATGTGCACAGCTCTGTATTGGGGATGAGAGTGTAAAAAGAGCTTAGAGCCTCTTTCAAAACCGTCACTGTCACTCAGGGCAATGGAAGTTGTTACAGATCTGCAGAGATTTGTCACCCTGGGAAGAGAAGCCGTGGGAAGTGTTGGGCAGAGACACTTTGCAAGCCTTGCAAGACAACTCTGTCACAGCAGCAGAGACCAAGCCAGCTCTGAAGCTGTTGGTTGCACCATTCAGTGCTTTCACTAAGCAGCCATGGTGAGGTGGGATGGAGAGTTCAGGTACAGCAGCAGCTGCATTTGGCAATGTCAACCCAAGCCCACAAGACTCCTGCTCCTCGTGATGGTTTTACTTGCAGTGGCTTGGGACCCTGCCTAGACTCTGCTGGTGTCTATGGGTGTTACAGGTGGATGTCTACTTATTATTCCCTGGGCAATGAGAAATAACTTGGCTTTTGCCAGGTCTGGCTGATTGGAAGTGATTCCAGACTTACCACATCTGTTCCTTCATCAGTTTGCCACTACTCCCTCCCTCTACTCTCCACTGCCGAGGAGAGTAAAATCTCACAGCTGAGCTGAGAGCAAGGTAAACACTTTATTATTTTTTTACTACAAGTAACTATTTATTTTTTCAGGAGGTCCTCTATACCAACCAAATTAAGACATTTCTTCTATACAGTCAGTATGAGTCCAAGAACTCTGATTTGCTCTTGGAGTTTCCAGTGAAACTGTTGTGCCCTCAGGCTGTAGCTGAGTGAGCTCAAGTAGCTGCTGCTGGTACCCCAGAGTCTGAAATTTTACATTAGCAATGTACTTACTTTATAGGATTGGAACTATTCACAGAACAACAATATTCTTCTCCACTTAAAAATCTTCATCAAATGGAGATTTTCATAAATCTGCGTCCATAAATACAGAGAAAGACAGAAATGAATCCCCAAATGGTTTAGTCCTTTCTGCAACTGTCTGATATTTAGCAATCTCATTTTGTGATGGATGTGCAAAGCTTCTGCTTTTTTTGTTTTGTTTTGTCAGATCCCTTTGCCACCAATCCAGATTTGCTATGTTTTTGGGATGTAAATGTGAAACTGACCCAGCATCACCAAGATTAGCCTGGTTTTGTGTCTGAGTTGGACTTGCCTTTGGCAGATGGGCACTTGCAGCTGATCCAAACCCATTCAGAAGCTCAGCAGATGCTTCTCTGAGCTCTTCTGTTTTTTAAAATGGAAACGAAGCATAAAACCAGGTGCTTTCTGTGCTGTCCTGAATTATGGATTTTATTCTTCTTGTTAAAACACATCTGACACATCTTCTAGTTTATCATTTTCAAACGTGGTAGAGTGTAAAACACCAAGTCTTACCCGACAAATGGTGCTGGGACTCTAGGAACTGCTCTTTTTTTCTAAGGCTCTGGTCCAGTTCTTTTGAATTCAGTAGCAATTTAATTTAATTGAGGGGGACTGAATTCAATCAGCAGCAAGTGAGGGCTCTGTGTGCTGCAACACTGCAAGTAAAACTGAAATTAGTCATGGACTTTGCAGAAAACTTGCACCCTGAATTATGCAGGAGTTCCAAAAAGAAGATCTTAAAAGTTGCTTCTAGCCTAATTCTTGATGAAAAAGGAACCCACGTTTTTGATATTAACCATTAGGGGATGTTTTTACAAGAAGTTTTCTGAGGAGGCAGACCCCTCCTTTAATTATTTCGTCTGAAAATATCAGCAGGGTTGTTTTTTTTTTTTTTTTTTTTAAAGAAAAAAACATGACTGACCTGAATCTGGCAGGATTCTTTGTTTGTGGCTTATATTGTTGAAATTGTTTTCCAGCTTCTAGAACTATGGATTCTCTGCAAGCTGAGGCTCCTCAGAAAAGGAAGGTTAATAGCAGGAAAGGAAAACCTGCTGCAAACCCATCTGAAGGCAAAAGGTTGGGACCTCTGGCTCACAGCAACTTACAGGAAAGCCACCATCATTTTGTTTGCAGTGACTAAAGGTGAGCATCTTAGCCCTGTGCAGGATTTCTTGCCTTTGAAAGCATTTAGTTAATTACTACATCCTAATTTATTTTCTACTGTGGAATAAACCTTGATGTTTATTCCCACAGTAGAGCATAGGAAGCACAAGATGGTGCTTTTCAGTGGCAAAACTTCAACTCTGGCATCATTTTTTTGCAATGTTAAACCACAGAATCCACAAGGGAGGTGGCATAATAGCAAAATGCTGTTTAAAATGATGATGTATTTTATAAGGGCTTCAAGCGCCTCTCATAATATTTGCAGATAATCTCAGTTTGCCAATTTGTCAAGTCATTATTCTCCATCTGTGATACCCAGTGAAAACCAAAGAGATTTTTAATCCATTTTTTATAAACATTACTGAGTTCATCACAAATATGTTGAAAAAACAAAATGCAAGCATTAAAAGCAGTGTGAAGACTATATTGTTATTCCAGCATGGGCTCAAACCTGCAAATTAAAATGCTAACAACTGCAAATTAAAATGTTAAGGCCTTCACTTTAGAAACACAGGGAAGTGATCTGCCTTTGGACACTACTATCCACATATATTTTGATATTTTCTTTCTATGGTAAGTGATCATGAGCATATTTTGTCTGGCATGAGACAAATTCACATAATCAGGTGCATAAATGAAAAGTCAGTGGCTGCAATTAGGAATTTACTCATACCAAATAGACAACCTCAAACCAGTATGAGCACACAGCCTTAGACCCACAAATGGCAGGCACTTTGCTGTCCCTGGAGAGGAGCTAAGTAGAAGTTTAAACCTTTTTTCCATGGCCTGGATGCAGACAGACATCTACACGCATCGTCTCCCCACAGACTGAGCAGGAGCCACTTCAGCAGTGCAGCAGAAATTCCTTTAAGGAACAGAAGGAGAGAGATAGGTGGGAATGAAGGAGGCCTCTGAGCTGCGCCTTGTACCTTTTGGGTACTGTATTGGTTTAGACAATAGTGATGTTAAGTAGCACTTTTTGCATTGCACATTAGCACTGGGGGCTTAAAAGAGACCCAGGCCTTCCTCTGGTGCTTATATGGGATCAGGTTGTGTCCTCATTACATCCTCTTCCCGAGCTGCACTATTCCAGCTGGACACTAGAGAGCTCCTTGTACCAAAAACAGCTCAGCAGTGCGAGGGGAAGCTCCCTGAGAAGCGCCTTCCAAGCAGTCCCACCTTTCTAGGGGAATTTTACTTTGGTTTTATTATTGTGTTAAAAATTAATATTCTCAAGGGAAAGCTGTCTTTGCCAGAGCGATGGCTGCAGCTGTAACTCCACACCTCCTACCCCCACCAAGGCAGATTTTGCAGTTGTAACTTGGAAACTAATTACACAGATAGCAAAAAGTAAATCAAATGCTGCCAGCTTGGAAATTATAATTAAGTTTTCCTTGCAATAACAAACACACTCAATATGTGATTTATTATGACTATTGCTGTATTAATGATAGTAATAGTCTATGTCATGCACCTATGCAGAGTACATGTTTTCATTTAAATTGCCAGATTACAGTCCCAGATGCAGGATGAATTCTAACTAGCTCTCTGCAGTCAGTCTGCTGATAACCTTAAGCCTTACAACACACAAGCTATTGCCAAACACTACTCTATTAGCAAGCAATAAAACAGGATGAAGACTGGGTCTACTTTTTTCCATTAGCTGTGTTTGACCTGTCCCCCACAGTTGCCTTTACCCTATCAGTCTCTTATTCAAAATCAAAACAAAATCCCCTATGCTGTCACTGTAAGGGCATATGTATTCCTGCTTTGCAGATTCTGACACAAGCACAGGCTGCTGCAAGATGCTATAGAGAAGTAACAGTCCCATTCTATTCCCACAGGGAGTTTGCTCAAGGGTTGATTTGCAGTTAATCTTGTCCTGAGGTCAGCAGTGGGAGAGTGCAGGATTTTAGTGGGAATGACTCTGGAGTTTTTCTCCCAGGCAAGTCCTGTCTCACTCCTGTCTCAAAATCCTGCAACATAAAGGCTGAAAAAGTCTGTATGAAAACTTGATAAAGGCTGGGGAAAGCCTTGTTCCAGCCTCTGCTGTGCACTGTAGTTGTGCTTGGCCAGAGCAGAGATGTAGCTGGCCCTCCTGGCACCTGTAAGTGCAGTCCTGCTGAGAGGGGGTGTCTGTGCTGCTGGTGGCACAGCTGGGAGACCAGGCTGCCACAGCTGGCAGGGTGGTGCCCAAAGTTGGAGGCTTGCTGTTGCAGTTGCTTAGTGACACTTTCAGCTAGATGGACCAATTCATTATGAATGATAATGTTCCAGATCCTATTAGATTACTTGCAGGCAGCCTGACAGGGCAAAAATAGTTATTGCTGTCTTTGCCTGGATGTTGAGGAGGATATCCTGCAGGAATGAGTCAGATCTGATTGGGTTTATGTAGAAAGCCAAGGAATCAGTTTTGAGTTCTGAGGAAGGTTCTCTTCCAGGACAACTTGAAGTGTTAGTGTGTTAGTGACAGTGCACTGAATTGTGTTGTGAACATCTTGTCACTTGGTTTCCAAGCATGTGACAATGATGGAAGATGAAAACTACTGTTTGTTTCTTTCTTCTTTTCAACCCATGGTCTTCTGAAAATGTAAAGAAAGAGGATTTTCAGTGTAGGGCAGCTCCAAAGAAGGTCAGAGTGGGAGGTGAGAGGCTGCCTTTTGATTCTTCTGAAATCCTCTCTCAGGAACTGCACTGAGTGAGCCTTGGCTGTGCCATTCTCTGCATGCATCCATACTCTGGCTCCCACACGTGGCAGAGCAAGTCCCTAGCCCGGCACTTATCAGCTATCTTCCTAAATGATCTTGAGCTATCTGGAGGATTCTCTCCCACTTTTGTGAACAGAGGGCTCATAATGATAGAAAATGTAACAAAATCCAGCAGCAACTTGCTGAACTGGAGCTAACAAAATGAGAGGGTGTGGTGAAGTCAGAGCTAGCAGTCTCTTGCAAAACCCTGTTTCTCAAAAAATTGTGCTTTATTGTTTCCATCCCTGGGAGTTCACATTACACCCCAGCTAAACCTAGAAGGGTCCTGTCATTCATCAGGCATTTTTATGGCATGACAAGAGTCTACAAAATTAGAAGCCAGTTAAACAAATTAAAAATTTTAATAGAATCCTCTGTCTGCATCTTGCAAAGGAAATAAAGGAAATGCCTTGGGATATCTTTTTCTCATAGGGAGGATCATATTGGCCTCCAAAAGGCAACAACATCAAGGTGGCCACTGGAGAGAGAGAAAATCTTGCAAAATTTTGTGAAGGGAATGAAAATATGATTCCTGTCAAGTCACCCCTCATAAGTCAGTCTTTTCTCATCAACATCTCATACCATGTGATATTCAGAAAAAGTGAAAACACTAGCTGTGGCTGTGAACTACTTTTCCCCTCTAATTTTATTTTGATTCAACTGTCCAGAGACCAAATCTTTTGGGAGGTATCCAAGACCTCAACATCTAAGGAACCTTTTCTAGAATCTAAATATAATAGCTCTGCCAATTTAGCTGACACATGTGGTTATTTCAGTGACAAAGAACTCTGGGACCTTCTAATCTTTTTTTTAAAA